>CM077249.1:3381524-3666524 GCA_039654775.1 Spinibarbus caldwelli | reverse complement strand
ATAGGCATTATTATAAGCAACTAGTTAATAGTGAGAATTGGTCCTTAAAATAAAGTGTTACCACTCGTATATATAATCATATATATATATATATATATATATATATATATATATATATATATATATATATATATATATATATATATATATATATATATATATATATAATCAGAGAGCTGTCACCTAAAACATTTACTTTTACCTTAAAATATAAAACACATGCAATAGAACAAAGTTTTAACATGGTGCTTATTTAGTATCTGCAATTACATACTTTTCTACTTTAAATTCTTTCAATGCTTGTGGAGTTGAAGTCACTACTATCATACCTTCTTAAGGAAATGGCAGCTAAATGCCCTCTAGAACACAGCTTGAGCTTGACTCCAAAAATAGCTTTGATGCCATAGTTAACTCCCTAATTCTTATTTAACTCTTTAGCTAATTAAGTTCATGGAACCTAGCTAAAGTTCATTATTTGTAGAGCAATAAATTACTGTACTAAGAAATACTATTAAATGCAAACAGTGGCCTTTTAAATATTTGTTCTTATAAAGGTGTTCAATCATTTTATTAATATTATAATACTAAATCACAAATGAAATGATGACTAAAGTGTCCAAACAGAAACTTTAGATTTATTTAATTTTGTAAATATTTCTCAAAAAACCAACAAACCATCAAACTGACACTTCAAACGTGGCTAGACAGAACAAAACTGTAACAGCTGAACAATATAAATGTCAATGTTAGGTGTAAAAAAAACCCTCTTATGAATACCAATGGCAATAAAAACCTTTGCAGTTAACTTCTTAAGTAGAAATTCATCTGATTTTTAAAACCTTTTTAAAAATGATCAGAATGCTTTAACATTTAATTTCAAGAAAATGTATTTTGTGCTTCATTGATGTATGATTTAAAGCATTTTGAACAGACGGATATGACTATTCAAATGAATTAGCACACTGTGATAGCATGTGTGTATTATTTGATTGTTTGAATCTTACACACTCAGTGAAAAGCTGATGTTTTGCTAGAAAGACTGTAACCCTTCCATCACTTCACCTTTTGAAATGCTATGATTTCTATGTATTTATTGTTGCATGATAGCAATTTACTAAATAAATACATTTTACACCACAGCTTACAGCTGTTCGTAAGCTTTTATTTGCCCTGTGTATTTGTATTTCTAAATCTTTCCATGGCTATTAAACAAACAGATAAACATTTAATTCAGAATGATGCTATTTCGATTCAATTACAGCTCAACATTTGATTGCTTCTTTTGACATCTCCAGCAGTAAACTGCTTCAAACTGCTTGCTGAACTCCTTCAAGCATCTCCTGATAATTGTGTTTCATCCTTCAAATAATTTGACCTGATAAGTCAGATGTCAAACATCTCAGCTTCCTTCTCTTTCCAGAAGGCGAAGCTTCGATCAATGTATCTAATAATTTCCTCATTGCTAAACTCTTTAAGTTCATAGATAAGCTTGATGGAGTCCTCATTGGGCTCCTCTTTAATATGTGCTGGGCCCTGTTCGGTTTCAGTATTAGTGCATGGGGCTTCTGTCTGGGGGCTTTCAGCTGTTACGGCTGCTTGCAGTACTGCGTTTTCGGACTGTGGTGCATCCTGTGCTTGAACGTCATTCGTGGCTGAACGTGGCTGTTGGACTTCAGTACTACTCCTCTGAATTTCTGGATCATGTACAACAGTCTCAGCTGAGTTCTCAGAAGTGCCCTGTTGGGTGGCCATCGCAGAGTCATCCAAAGTTGGCGCTGGATGATCATTAGGGACTTCCGGTGGTGAAACAATTGGGAGATTTGCACCAGCTGGAGCATCTTGCGATATGTTCACAGATACTTGCAGAATCTCTGGAGGCAGAATGAGCTCAGCCGCTTCCAGCAGCCCACCTCCCTCCACAGAGTCCCCGAAATACTTCACCTTGATATCTTCAAAGCCATCCGACCAATCACGCTTCCCACTCTCAATGCTCTCCATGACCTCTCTGTGAAACTGGCGGATCACTTCCCACGGGTGACTGCCTAGTCTGTCAAACATCTCATAGCAAAGCAAGTGGCGAAACTTCCGTTCAGTGCGCGACATGTTCATCTCGAGAAGCTGGAAGTAGCCTAGCATGAAAAGGTCGAGGGTTAGACTCTCATATTGAACTGGAGACCCATTGATGTGGGGAAGGAAGTGCTCGGGCCAGTAGATCATCTGAGCTCGACTGAGTCTGCGGATTTGTCGGGTGGGCACCTGGCTCATTATGGTCCTCCAATGGCCAAGAAGATTTCCCACCACCTGTCTCTGTTTCATGAAATACAGCAGCTCGTCATCTTCGGTTTGCATGGTGCCATGGGGTTTAGCCAGGTTGTGATAATATAGTGAATGGGAGTTGTTTTCCTCAACACTTAGAGTCTTCCCTCTTCCTGAGCACTTGTAGGATTCAGTCATTGTGTACTTTCTCCAGTGCTCCAGGAAGAGAAACACAATCCTCTCCTTTCGCATCTCGATGCACTCCTGGACGTAGCTCAGGTCCGTCTGCACCTCTAGACTGCGGGTGAGATGCTCTGAGGTTAGTGGATTCGTAGGAAGCTCAGAGTCAGATGGTCCAGGCCCAGGGTACGTCGAAGGTACATGGGACGGTATTATAGGTTCCTCATTCACCAATGGTAAATTTAAATCTTGATCTATCGGCGACCCATCTCCAGGTTGCGAGAGGCTCTCACTTAAAGAGAACAGCAACTCATCCTCTAGGATGGGCTCTGAGGGGTAGCTGCATTCACTAACCGCCGGTAAGGACCTTGTACGCTTGTATATGCGGTTTGCTTTGTCGTCCTCGTACTTTGACTGGCTATGTATTTCATAATTGGCTTTCAGGTTCTTCACAGAAACACCACACTGCTTGATCTCCTTCTCCACCTCCTCTCGAGTGGAGAACGATTGCGATCGGCCAATGTTCCCAGAATTGGAGATCCCCGTCTGGCCCTTTCCACTCTTCAAGCCTTCATATGTATATCCCTCATTGATCATTTCCAGAATATCAATCTCCTTTCCGCCCAAAGTGGCGAGCAGAATGGCCATGCTTTTGAGCAGCGTGGAGATCTTGCTGCACCACGCAGGCAAGTCTTCTGCTTGCCCATGAACCTGTTTGGGGTTGACAGAGAAGTGGTCTTGGTTCAAAGCTGCAGACACAGGTAGGAGTTGCTTCAACTCGTGCTCCAGCTGCTCCAGCTCTTTCTCCACCTCTGTCACTTTGTGCATGACCTGCAGGTTCTCGATCTGCTTCTCAATGCGGATGAGGTCGTCCTCTGTCATCAGCTCTCCAAAGGGACCCAGTATAGCATTGTGCACATGTGAGTAATGCCAGTCTTGGGCTTGATAGTATCCACTGGCAGCAAACTAAAGTAGGTTCAGAGGAGGATATAGAAGGGAACAAAAACAGAGGTGGGGTGCTCTTCAGCCTGTGGATCCGATGCCTTACATACATGCTTTTAAAGCCTCTTCACCCCAAACGTTTCAAACTTTACATGAATTTAGTGGTGCGATGATACTGCCTTGTTTTGACTGAGTTGAGTTTACTTGCAAAAGAAGCTTCAGGTAAAAAAAAAAAAAAAAAAGAAACAATGTAGCTGAGTATGGCAAGACAGCCTATTTGTCTTAGAAATGCATTTTGTTAGAATCTATTATTTATATTAAAGAAATACTCTGGGTTACTTTTAAATGATTGCCTATGGACACAATCAGTGCCATGCTAGTGAATATTATAAACAATCATTTCAATGCAATCCTCAGTTCATAAAAAGGAACAGGAACTATATTTACAGTAAAACACTTACTAAAAGTTCATATTTTTTGTAAAAGCACTCAAATTCCTCATTAAAAATGGTTGCTACTTGAGCCATAAAGTTGGCTAAACTGTCCTTTTCAGTTGTGACTATATAGAGTTTACAACTTACCAGCATAATATTTGTGGATGGAGTGCACATAACTCAGCTCCATGTATATACTTTTTGTTTTTTGTTTGAGTTGATATATGTTATGTCACTGCAGATATCAATCAAACTAGGGTTATAATTTTTTTGTAAGTGCATTTATAGTACATTCCCTATCAGTTTTTCAAACTGAGAACAAGTCTAAATTTATTTCTTGTAATTCCACAGGCTGCCATAGATGCTGTCCATATAGACATTCATTTGAAAATTACCCAGAAGTTTCCTATAAGTGTGAAATTCATATCTGCCAATTGTATTTAGCTCATGTTTCCAAGGGACATGACTATATGCACCTGATCTAATTAAAAAAAAAAATAAATAAATAAATACTGAGACACTTTCAGGACGTTAATAAGATGTATGAAGGAATAACATAAAAATAAAGTGCTTAATGAGTAGGATGAGCAAGACGACCAACTGCACTTCATGCTGTAAAGTCCAGTTGCAGTGTGAAGGGGCTTTGCATCACACCACTGAATCCCCATGTAAAAACTTAGAGCTGTCATGCACCATCGCCAGTAAGCCACATTAAACTAATACTTCCTTAGTAAATGTCAAACACACTTAGGCTTGTCTTGAGATGGTCACAACAGCCCCAAATTAAACACTGCATCACTCAACACAGAGTATAGAAAAAGCCATCTAAATGTCACACTGCAAAACATTCACTTGAATCCCTACCCAAGATGAAATCCAGACCAAACCTGAAGATTGAGTTTTATTTCTGGCTTTCAGACTGAGTCTTTCTTTACCATAAGCTGAAAACCTTGTCTGAGCAGTAATATTAAACTCTTAAAGGTCTAGTTTTATCAGAGCCAACTGTAACACATGTGTTTGTTTTAGCAGCCAATTGACTTTGCAGTCAAGTACATGCCAGAGGGACACATCGATGTGTTCACAATAAATAAACATATATGTAAGAACAAAGTAGTCAGTAAAAGTGATTCAATAATTCTAAAGCAAGAGAGTAAGTAATCTTACTGGTGCATGCTGTCATGAAAAACAATGTTCCTTGGACAAAATATATACAAATATACTACCCACACAATATTATTGAATCACTGACAAATAATATCTCATCCCAACACTAATTCTCCATCCTTGCTAATTTCTAAGATTTACAGTGGGTACGGAAAGTATTCAGACCCCCTTCACTTTTTTCAATTTTGTTATGTTGCAGCCTGATACTACAATTGTTTAAATTCATTTTTTTTCTCATTAATCTACACTCTGTACCTCATAATGATGACGTGAAAACAGAATTTTAGAAATGTCTGTAAATTTATTAAAAAGAAAAAACTGAAATATCACATTTACCTAAGTATTCAGACCCTTTGCAACAACACTTGAAATTTCGCTCAGGTGCCTCCCATGTCTCTTGATCATTGCAGAGATGTTTCTACACCTTGATTGGAGTCCGCCTGTGGTAAATTAAATTGATTGGACATGATTTGGAAAGGCACACACCTCTCTGTAAAAGGCCTCACAGCTGATAATGCATATCAGAGCAAAAACCAAGCCATGAGGTCAAAGGAACTGCCTGCAGAGCTCAGACACAGGATTGTATTGAGGCACAGATCTGAGGAAGGCTACAAAAAAAAATTCTGCTGCACTGAAGGTTCCCAAGAACACAGTGGCTTCCATAATTCTCAAATGGAAGAAGTTTGGCACAACCAGGACTCTTCTAAGAGCTGGTCCCCAGCCAAACTGAGCAATTGATGGAGAAGGGGCTTGTCTAGACTGGTGACCAAGAACCTGGTGGTCACTCTAGTTGAGCTCCATGATCATATATGCAGATGGGAGAAACCTACAGAAGGACAAACATCACTGCAACACTCCACCGATCTGGGCTTTATGGCAGTGTGGCCAAACTCAATCCTCTCTTCAGTGAAGACACATGAAAACACACTTGGAATTTGCAATAAAGCACCTAAAGGACCATCAGACTCTGAGAAACAAGATTACCTGGTCTGATGAACCTCAATTCTAAGCATCATGTTTGAAGGAAACCGGCTCTTCTCATCACCTGCAGAGTACCATCCCAAAAGTAAAGTGTGGTGGTAGCAGCCTCATGCTGTTGGGCTGTTTTTCAGCGGCAGGGACTGAGGAACTCATCAGAGTAGAAGAAAAGCTCAATGCACCAAAATATTGAGATAGCCTTAATGAAAACCCAGTCCAGGGCATTCAAAACCTCAGACTGGGCCGAAGGTTCACCTTCCAGCATGACAATGACCCTAAGCACACAGCCAAAGCAACACAGGAGTGGCTTAGGGACAACTCTGTGAATGTCCTAGAGTGACCCAGCCAGAGCCCTGACTTGAACCCTATCGAACATCTCTGGAGAGACCTGAAAAAGGCTGTCAACAGACGGTTCCCATCCAACCTGACCGAGCTTGAGAGGATTTGCAAAGAAGAATGGCAGAAATTCCCCCAATCCAGTTGTGCAAAGCTTGTTGCGTCATACCCAAAAAGACTCGAGGCTGTAATTGCTGCCAAAGGTGCTTCAACTAAGTACTGAGTAAAGGGTCTGAATACTTAGGTAAATGTGATATTTCAGTTTTTTCTTTTTAATAAATTTACAAACATTTCTAAAATTCTGTTTTCACTTTGTCATTATAAAGGACAGAGTGTAGAGTAATGAGAAAAAAAAAGAATTTAAACAATTGTAGTATCAGACTGCAACATAACAAAATTGAAAAAAGTGAAGGGGGTCTGAATACTTTCCGTACCCACTGTATGTGCTGACAATTTCTGCTAACCTGAAAATGTATTTATGAAATAATTCAGAGCTGCATAGATGTTTGTTCACACCACACTGCTTTGGTTACACACAGATATCATAAACCCATTATACATTTTATCATTCATGGAGAAGTGAAAGATCACACACATCATTTTTGCAATTAGTAGATCTTGCATATAGTTTTCAAAAGAGGAGTGCACACTCAAAAATCCCCATGCAGACCCTCACTGCTCCACTATCCTCCATGTAGACAGCTACAATTTGCATTTGAAATCATAAGCATTTTTAAAATCCATTTTTAAGTGGTAATACTATAGGTCACACTACTAAAACAACAGGAGGATAGTGCTGATGTCAGAAGCTGAGGAAATGCACATATTTCCAATTATCAACTGTAAAAGTTACATTTTTAGAGTTAATTTTTATGAACACCATTGTGTATAAACATGTAACAAACAATTTAGTATGAACTGTGAGATTGGCTATGCTCAGAAGGAAACACTAGCTTAAATATGATTATTTTGTATTTTAAATGAAATATTATCTTAACATGCCATAATTTTTAGAAGTCTAAAAATACCTTATATTATTTTAATTAATCACAATTGAATTGGAAGGTCAGTTAAGGTGCACTGTATCTATAAAGACACTTTGCATACTGTGCACAGAATCTATCTGCTGCAGAAACTGTAGTATGAACGGTAGCATGTTATTATGTTATTCAGAACATAGCAATTATTTAACATGCTTAAGGACCCCATGAAATGCCTTGACATAATTTTCTCTCCTGCATTGATGGATATCCTACTGAAGTATTGAAGAGATTATCCCGTTTAACATGCCAAGAACCAAAAAAAAAAAAAAAAAAAAAAATTCCATCGCTTGGACCACTGACAAAAGTGTGAATAAATATACCAGCAACTCCTTTCGTAAGCACTTAATGGTCGGAAAAGCACATATTAAAGTAATTTTTTTCTGTTTTACCAGATAATAAAGATTATTTTGTGCGTGCATAAAAATTCTGTCAGCTCTTAGGAATATACTAGCATATAAATGACCTTAAACTCATGGACTCAAAACCACAAAACCTGATTCCGTGGGGTCTTCAAGTATGTTATGAATCATAATGTTGAAATCTGGATAAGAGATGCACTGCCTCAGCTTATGTTTAAAACACCCAGCTGTTTCCTCACTCACCTTTCTCTTGTTCTCCTCCTCTTCCTGCATCTTCACCTGTAGTTTCCTCACCATCACCTGTCTCTTCCACTCGGGGATGGCTCGGCCCTGCTCGTCATGTGTGGGCACCAGACTCTCCACGTCCACCACGCTGGACTTGCTCTGGACTGCAGGAGTATTTCCATTTACAGCAGTTGTGAGCTTCTCGCTGCTCTGTGAGCTGGACAGGCTCTGGGGCGACCCGCTGCTGGTCATGGGAGCGGGTGGAGTGGGTGGCGTGGGTGGACAAGCAGGCGGTGGAGATTCTGGCTTTGCAGATTGGGTGTCGTTGGGCTGGGGTTTTGGCACAGGCTCTGGCGGCGATGATGGACGTTCCCCCTGAATGTCAAAATGACCAATCAGAATAGAGTTTTCCAGACAAAAATATAGGCATGGTCACAGCTGGCTTGAATAAAAAACTCTTAAAAATAAAGGCTCTTCAGTGGTTCTTCGTAGCATCTAATGATCTCATCTAAACAACTCTCATCTTATAAAGAATCGGGTTCACTTGCAATGAGGGTAATGATCCGTGCTGATCACTGTTTTTTTCCCTTTATTTATGCAGAACTTTATACAGTGCAGGCTGTTTCAAAGCAGCTTTACAGTGATAAACAGGAAAATAATTATTCAATGATCCAAACAGAATTCAGATCAGCAGCTCTGAAAAGACAATAGTAAACAGTAATGATTCAGTTGAAATCAGTTCATTGTTGATTCAGTTTTGTTCAATAACTGTGTAAAGTCCATCAATTATAGAGTTTAATTCATATATAAATAATAAATACAATTTTAGTAAATAAAATAATTAATAAATAAAAATAAAAAATAAAATAAACAAATACATAAATACACAGAAAATAATAACTAAAAATCTGAATTTAAAATGCATAACTACTCAAACTCTTAACATAATTTCTTTTCTTCTTCAGTGTATGAACTGAAATATATATATATATATATATATAGCTCTGGAGAAAACAGTAATTTCATCATCAAGCTGAGATCAGTTTTCATCCACTAGTCTTGTCAAGTGAATAATATTTCCAGATATTAAGTGATACATTTTTGGCTGCATAAATGTTATTGTTTTTTTTTGTTTGTTTTTTTTAATCTTACAGACTTTTTTTGTTTATTTTTGTACAATAAACATTTTTGATGTGTCTGCTTTTGATCGCTAATGCAAAACTAGTTGAGACCTTCTGCTATACTTATCAAAAACCATTTATCACTGAAAGAGGTTCTTCAGTTGGTTACATGTTTCTTTGGAGATTAAAAATACTTTTAAAACAATGCATTACAGGTTCTTGAGATCAGTGTATTAGTTTCAGGATTCTTTAGCGCACCAGTACAGTAATGATTAATGAACAAAACAATCTTTGTTAAATAAAGAAAAAAATTCTATCTGTCATTATAGTATGATTGTGTACATAGTGTTCTGGAATTACCATAAAATTTGAAAATTTAATTTTGTTTGACTGTTTTATTGTTAAACTAAAAACTATAAAAATAAATAATAAACTAAAAACTATAAAAAATAATGTATATAAGCAACCACAGAACTGTCAGAGTTCTTGTCCTTATCTGTTTCTTGAAATTATTGGCCAGTTAATTAAGGTAGATAAAAAAAAAGATTTGAATGCTCCTCTGTCATTTCCTCAATTATGTAACTTCGATAAATTGTGCTATTGTATTTCAGCACCAATAGCTGAGTTACACAAGCTTCATCCTGGACTGCCTGAATTATCCTGATTTGGTGCCAGATCACTGAGCTACACTCTTATAATGCTCCAAACTGCAACTTTATATCATTTATAAACTAACTTTGTTTTGTATTTTATTTTTTTATTTTATTTTATTTTATTTTATTTTATTTTATTTTATTTTATTTTATTTTATTTTATTTTATTTTATTTTATTTTATTTTATTTTATTTTATTTTTATTTATTTATTTTTTTTAATAAAAAAATATTTTATAAATGAAGTCCAGAAGTTATATTTTGGGAATATTCCGGTCCATTGCTGACTCCTGTCCTTGCTATCTATGTGCCATATCTAATTTGATCATTTGGCATTTGTTTCTATGGATATTTTTTAGTGTTTCTAATGCAAACTCTATTACATCACATCTCAAGCCAAATAATGGCAGTCACACCCAAAAGAGAGATCAAAGGTTACAAGTAGACAACTGCTATAACTCATTTCATGAGACAAAGTACTTTTAATTCATGAGAATTACCATTAAGATTGTATATAAAGCTCAAAACAAGCTCTTAAGTAAAACATTACAATAATAACAATGTTCTTGGCAGACTTCAGAAAATTCACCCTCATACATTAAAAAATGTAAAAGTAATGTAAAAATGAAAAAGTACATTTGTGAAAGTAAGGGAGTGTGACCTACATTGTTCCCCGCTGTGCCGCTGTTAGAGAAGACAGTCGTGAAGCCTTTACTCTGAGGTGTTGGCTTCAGACTCTTCCCAGCTTTAATTTCGGCCAGAAGCTCAGAATTATCTCCAGCGGGGGACATCATGTTGAAGGATTTATTGCCTGAGATAAAGACAGAGGGAAACTGAGCCAGGATGGATGGATGCATGAAGAGAAAGAGAGAGACACACCGGACAAGCTTCTCCCCTAAATATTTAATTCAAAACCCCAGACGTCTAAACAAATGTCTAAAGCAGTCAGTAACTCATCTGCTAGTACTAAATAGTTACTAATGAAATGAATGAATCCACTCACTGAATAAAGTATAAAAATAGAAAAGACTAAAGGTAAAGCTCAACTTGAGGAAAAATGAACAAAGAAAAAGATCAGGCCTTTGTTGAAGTTTCAACCATCAAAAATGATTTAAAATCTATATATTAGACATATTTGATTGCTCTGACCACTTACGTATAATATAATACAATGATATTTATAATTCTTTGCAGCAAATTTGGTGAATTTGACTGAAAGTACAATAGTGACTGGCAAATGGACAAACGGGATTTTATGAGACTTATCATGTGAAAATATGGAACTTATTCAATTAAAGATTGTTATATAACATAATCTACTTGACCAAAAGTGGCCTCCGCTAAGTTTTAGTCCCATAATACATTACAGTGTCAGGAAACAAAGGGTTGTTGTACCCAGAGATCTTTTAACAATCTCTAAACAATCCACACATTCATTTTGCTGCTTTAACATTATTTTATCCACTTTATATTTACAAATGTAACAATGAATACAAATTAAATGAAAAACCATTTAAATAAAGGCGAAAAATGACATTCATATATAACCAGAATGTTTAATCCACCAGAAGAGCACAAAAGACTTTCTAAATATAAATGAATAGCTAAAGGTATAAATAGAGCATAAATCTACCTCAAAATAAATAAATAAATAAATAAATAAATAAAATAAATGAAAATACAAATAAAATAAATAAATAAATACACTGAAAAATAATAACTGAACATCTGAATTTAAAATATATAACTACTCAAACTCTTAACATAATTTCTTTTCGCCTTCAATGTATGAACTGAAATAAACTACACAATATTGCTAGAGAAATAATAAAATAAACGTACATCACCTGTTGTTTTTGATTTAAATCTCCAGAGTGTCTCTCGTAACAGACGTGCTATTGTTTTGTCATAGCTGTGGTCACGAAAAAGTCTTCTCAGACTGAGGGAAGCCGTTTAGATCTACAAACTCTCCTCTCCTCCCGCAAGAACAAAAACCACTGCGCTCACTTACTGCCGGTGGCTCATCACAGTTGGGGGAAGTCTGAACGGATCAGCGGTAATCAACTCTGACAAGAGACGGCTGCCAAATTGAAGCTGGATTTGAAGTCCACTCACTGACCTTATGTCCTCTCCTCACTCTCACTGACCCTCCTCCTAACTCACACTTCCTTCCTCTGATCAGCTCGAACTCTCCAACTCACGTCTGGGTGAGTGGATTAACATCATGCTGAGTGACACATAAATGTGACAGAACGACAGGCCCGAAAAAGGACGCTTTCTGTTGATGTTCTGTTCATAAGATGCTTATAAATCCATTCATATCTACAAATGTGACCCTGGACCACAAAACCAGTCATAAGGGTCAATTTATTGATTTAGAGATTTATACACCATAAATAAGCTTTCCATTGATGTATGGTTTGTTAGGACAGGACAATATTTGGTCGAGATACAACTATTTGAAAATCTGGAATCTGAGGGTGCAAAAAAAATCAAAATACTGAGAAAATCGCCTTTAAAGTTGTCCAAATGAAGTTCTTAGCAATGCATATTACTAATCAAAAAATAAGTTTTGATATATACAGGAAATTTACAAAATATCTTCATGGAGCATGATCTTTACTTAATATCCTAATGATTTTTGGCATAAAAGAAAAATCTATAATTTTGACCTATACAATGTATTTTTGGTTATTGCTACAAATATACCCGTGCTACTTATGACTGGTTTTGTGGTCCAGGGTCACAAATGACCATGCAAAGACATTCCCTGCTAAACAAAAAGAATAAATAAACTATAGCGGCATCTTAGCTGGTTAAAACTGGTCTAGTCCTGATCAGCTTATAGTGCCATAAACCTCTTCAAAACCAGCCAAGAAAAACAACACTAAATGAAAATAATAAAATGCAACTAGCCATAACATTGTGCATAGATATAATAGCAAAACTATATGTTTATCAACTTTTAAAGGGATGTGCGCGCAAACTCTGCAGTATTTTGGAACAAATTAACTGTAACTTGGTAGAAAGTAGTCAAATTAGACGGATACCGACATGCACAGGTTGTGTGACATGCCCTAATCCTCAAAAACCATTAGTAAAACAAGAAAATATGGCCTAGATTACAAATATACAATTTTGAAACTGTATGGGCTCACCAAATGAAGTCCAATATAAAAAATCTGGGCTTTGAGAAAAAGTAGTTGAGAACCATACTTGTGGTACAGTTCAAAATATCCATTTCAATAAATCGATTCAACTCTAAAGATTTATGCATTTCTGACATAACTCAAAATGTCGACACATATATTAAAGTATTTAATCAAATAATACGTAGGCAAATATTGCTGGTAATTATTATGTAGTGTTATATTGAAAATGAATAAATGAAAATGATTGTATATCATTCCTCCTTGTGTTTATTTAGCCATTTCAGAGTAAATAAACAAAGAAAATCATCAAAAAGCTGAAAATATCGAAAATATAATTTATAATTATGTTTATATACTTTGCCCAACATTACCTATTACTAGTTAAAATAAATCACCATATAGCACAAACACAGTATATGTTACCTTCAGCCTTGACTTGGCAAATCTTCATTTATGACCTGTAGCTAAATATCACTTTACTATAACTTAAACAAAGGCAATTAGAAGAACTTGTGCCTGAATATGAGCAGAAAAAGAGGATCAGGATGTTCACAATAGCTGTGCATAGTGAGGAATGATGTGGCGTAGGATGAAAGCGTTGCGTTGACGGTAGAGCAAGTCAATAAGGCCGCACACTGTTTACACACCTTTATACTCATTCATTACAGCATGACTCAATATGCAGACTAATGTCAAAACATGGCACTTTAATATATGAACTGCTCATAAACTCAACAGTTTAATCAAAATTGTAAATGGTCGTAATTCCACATGGATTTTTATGAGGATGAGTCAACATGAAATCGAAATTCACCATATTTACTTCATCTTGTTGTACATGATTCATCAGAGCATTGTATTTCAGAAAATTACCTTTCATCAAAATATAATAACTTTCTCTGTGTCTGATACAACTTTCCTTATTTTCTGATGTCATCAAGCCCTCTTAGTTGTCAACCAACCACCTGGCTTCAATTCTGGTATGGCACACCCACTTTTTACAGTCATTTACAAAATAGAAAAGTTCCGTCCTGCAGTCAGTGTTGCCAGATTGGGCGGGTTTGAATTTAATTGTGTGGGTAAAAATTGGCTTGGGCGGGTGGACAAAATATGGGCTGGTTTAGGGTCAGTTTGGCAGTTTTCAAACATATACATTGCATAGGTTAATTGGTTAACAAACAAGCCCAAGTGTGCATGTACTGCATCCAGTCAGTCATCATAACGTTACTAAACACACGCACACTGCAGAGGCGCTGGTGCTGATGTAAACGTCGATAGCCGCACTTATCACAAGGGCTCAGCAGACAGACGTTATGATTCGTGACATGTTTTTAGCATAATAATGTATGACTGTATATTCAAATAATCACAATGCCTAAATATGTTAAAGAGTGGGAGAGTGACTCAACTCTCAAAACATGAATTATTGTGGAGTGAGATGACATGAAGCCTCTATCACTGCAACTCCGAAATCAGAGCCCATTTGAATTAATTAATCAAAATCAAAACTAAATACCTCGGTTTATATGATGCTGTCTTTTAGCTTTTAAACGGTCCAGATTGATAAATCCTTGAAAACTGCTAGACTTGATTAGTTTTGACTGTGCAAATTTCTGTATTTTGTTCTACAATATGATCTTTACAAGAGGCTTCCTCTAGTTACGTGTAAAATTATAGAGCGACACGAAGGTAAGTGCATTATTGTTGTTTTTGTTTTTTTTGTTTTTTTTTTAATTGTCGGATTATAATTCAGTATGTATCAATGAATGACACAGTTTTAACTGTCATGGTGTGTGCATGAACGAGTGTGAAATACCTGCTAATTACGTTGCTTTTTCCTATCACTTATATTGGGCACTTTTTGCATTTAAATTGGATTATTCTGACTGTTGACATTGAAAATGATGCATGTGTTATTTCGAGGGTATCGGTTAATTTCTTGATTGCCGTTTTGACAATGTCTGCTTGCATATTTTATTCATGTTTGGTAGCCTAATTCTCTTTAACGTAGGTTCCCCGATTTGATCCGTTTACCTGGGAAATTTATCTAACGTTATATTTATATTATTTTGTTGTCATTATTTTGTTTTAAGGAGTTAAAAATGGTCCTTATCACCTTGATTTACATATTCTGTCACATTATTTTGACAGTTAAAGTTTTGGGCGCGTTTTTGTGAGCTTTTGGGCTGGAAATCGTCCATCCAATCTGGCAACACTGCCTGCAGTTTTTATCACTGACTACTCTGTTTCACTCAGTAATCAGTGTTGTGGGTAACGCGAGTTACGTAATCAGATTACTTTTACAAGTAACTAGTAATGTGACCAACATGTCCTCCAAACAATATGCCTGTATAGGTCATTTGTTACTTCCCTGAAGCGTTTACTAAATTTGCGCCCCTATCGGCAACGAGACACTTTCATATTAATGCATTTTACTCTTTTTCAGTGTCGTAATTTAGGTTTCGTGTAGCTCAGTTGGTACAGCATTGCATTATACGATGATATGCATGATATGCAATCAGGTTTGATTCCAGGAAACGCATATGCTCATAAAATGTATATGCACCATAAATCACAATTTTGTATGATTTCTGTGAGGGTAGGTTTAGGTGCGGGGGTTAGGTGTGGTCATTCGTATAAATTCGTACGAATTAGCCACCTAGTAAAATATGTATGAATTGGCATAAGATCATGTTGGACTGTGTAAAAAGTCCACACATTGCATTTAAATGAACATGCATTTTGATTGGTAATGACAGTCATACGTCATTTCATGACAACAGACACAACACAACACTGTCATTATTTTTACACCCACTAGAGGGCACTTAACTTTAAAATGTAAATATAGGTTGTAATAAGGTGCTTGCACAAACGACCTATAGAGCCATTTTTTTGGAGGAGGACAGTCTGAGTGTAACGCATTACTTTTAAATTTACAAGGAAATATCAGAGTTACTTTTTCAAAGTTATTTTGTTTTCCCATTTATTCACTGAAATCTCTCCTGTCCCATTTTGAGAGACATCGGGAGTAAGGTGCAAAGTTTCTTGCATCAGCCTGAGGCTTATTAATTTCACTTTTGTAATGTGAAAGGGCCTTTACAGTTGCCAAAAATATAACTTTTGGGTTTTTGTTATTAAAATATATAAACAAGCCCAGCTCAGGTTACAAAAAGTAAAGCAAAAGTAATTTAATGCATTACTTTCCATAAAAAGTAACTAAGTAACACAATTATGGAGTTATTAACGTTATTATTATACACAACTTTTTAATGGAGTAACACGATATTGTAATGCATTACTTTTAAAAGTAACTTTCCCCAACACTGTCAGAAATACATCAGTAAAATAGGCTGTGAATGTCATTTCATGTTGACTTCATTGTATTTATGACAAAGTGGTTTAGGCCACAAAATGACCTCTCTCACCGCACAATTTCATCAATCAATGTAGCTACGCTATATAAACAATCACAGCTGATGTGACAGCATCTGGGAATTCTGTGGGCTGATTGCAACTGGGATCACAGAAAAATCACGCTGGGTGCTGTGGTTTCTTTGGCTATCTGAAGTGAGAAAAAAATTTATGGTAATATTGAAAATGATAGATTTACTTGAGCTTGTGATCCAGTAGCCAAATAAACGACGCACTCAATTCTCTCGATGAAGAATTGGAGTACAGAATGAGTCACATAAATACAAACACACACACATAATGAGGCTGGAGGAAAATACTTACTCTTCCTCTGCCGGAGTGTTTCTGGAGCAGGGGTGACAGAGGGAGACAGATGCGTAGAGGAGAGATCCCCTTCTTTAGAGCGATTGCGTCATGAAAAGAGAAGAATATGGAAAGCCAGAAAGTGTCCATGCAAAGCAGAGAGAGACAGATTCAGGCAGACAGGTGTTCAGTGAGACAGGTGCGGTGAAGACAGATGCAGAGGATGAGAGGATGACAAATACAGGAAGGAAAGAGAGGAGATGAACAAACAAAAAAACCAAACACAATGAAACACAATATTGTTTTGGCAATCTGTTCGCTTCTTTACTACATACAACCATGTAGTTGTGCCTTTTTTATTTTTAAACTTGTGGTCAAGGATGATCTATAGGTAACTGAAAGTCTTGTACTTATTCTGAAAATATTTGACTGAAGATGTTTATAAAACCAGTAAAAAATGTACCAAGGCAATTAAACGCTAGATTTTTATATTGATTTTTACAAGCTGTTTATTTGGTAGCTAGGTATTTGTTATGCAGTTGCTAAGGTGTTCTGAGTTCTTTTTGTATGTGTAGGGTATTCTATGTGGTAGCTTCTTGGGTATTCAGGACAGTTGCTAGAGCGTTGCTAGATGGTTGCTTTTTTTGTGTTGTAATGTATTTTATCATCGGTGGGTAAAAAAAAAAAAAAATTGCTTAGAAAAGGAATTGCACACCTCTCATCAACCAGTCATACAATATCAACAAAAATCTACATTATGAGTCACGCAATAAAATTTAATATACATAGGGTTATGAGAACTACTACCAGTCAAAAGTTTGGAATAATTATAATTAGTGCTGTCAAATGATTAATCACGATTAATCGCATCCAAAATAAATGTTTTTGTTTACATAATACATGTGTGTGTACTTTGTATATTTATTATGTATATATAAATACACATGCAGGTATATATTTTGAAAATATGTACATGTACTTATATGTATATTTATATTCATATAATTTATATTATTTATAAATATATTTAATATATAAACATAACATATTTTTCTTCAAAATATACATGCATGTGTGTGTGTGTGTGTGTATTTATATATATACATAGTAAATATACACAGTACACACATATATTATGTAAACAAAAACTTTTATTTTGGATGTGATTAATCACGATTAAACATTTGACAGCACTAACTATAATTTTTTTAACGCTATTATTATTATTAAATTTCCAAAGTCTTTTATGGTTACCAAAGCTGTATTAATTTGACTAAATATAGAGTTAAAGTCATTTTGTGAACAATTTCATTTTTTTTTTAATTTGAATAGATTTTAAAATGTAATTTATTTTTGAGATGCAAAGCTGAATTTTCAGCACCGATTACTCCAACTTCAGTATCACATTATTTTTTAGTGAGCATAAAACTTTTGACTGGTAGTGTTTATGCAGTAATAATAGTGATGCTTGTCTCAGCAAACAGCACTTACTGGATCTACCTTTATCATCATAGCTGTCTTAAATATGATGAAAAGATTCCTGATTTCAAGACTGAGTACCTGAAAACGCAATTTTTTGCAAGAAAATAATGAAATCAGGTGACCGACTAGAAAGTGTTGGACTTTCTGTCTGTGTATTATTACCAGGCCACAACAGATGCAAATGGACAGTGTAATTCCACAGCCAGTGCTACATTTCCCTAACATAACACTGACTTGTACAACACATCACGGATATTGTCTTGTCCCGAAGACATGTCAAGTATCCTTTGGAGGAAGAACAATTAAGTAAATGGTAGAACACTAAACCGATTCAAAGTAACAATAGCCCATGCGCATTAATTCGTAAATAGATTTTGGAAGGAGCAGGCCGCCAGATCTCACGTTAACAGGCTGGAACTTCGTGAGATTTACCTTGTGGCTGTTTCTTCCATCTTGTGGTCGCAGACAGCACTTGGTGATATTGAGAGCTGGACTGAACATGGACAGGTCTACTGATATCCACAACATCTGCTTTAAATAAACGGTTTAGGATTGCAGACTAAACAGCATGAATATTTTACATTGGATGTTAGATTGGTTGCACATTCACCCATGACTGAAGATCCAAGCAAATACTGATACGTAAGCCGAAGTTTGACACCAACGCACTCACACCAGTCATGTTAAATATTTTCATATTAAATATTTAAATACTTTAAATATAGGGATATTCTCTGTTAAGTACTACATACAATCTAACAACAGCATCTGAGAAATACTGTCATATTACCACACACACAATCATTTAACTGCCAATGTTTGGCTTTAGATGATTACTTTATTTCTTGAAAGTGGTTCTGAAGGACTGTTTTTAGTCAAAACTCTTTTCTGTGGTAATCTATAGCATTTCAAAAAAGTTATCAATAGTATTTAGCCGTAAATTTAGCTTGTATTTAGTATTTAGCCAGAAATATTTGGCACAACTAGATTCCTTTAGGAAGTTTTAACTGTATTTAATAAGGCCGTCCAGGTAGTCTTGTTCCTCAGGCCACTGTTTTAACTCTTGGCCTAACAGATCCTCAGGTGCTTATGAAGTTTGTTTGCACTTTTAAGGGCTTTGGAAGGCTTGAATGCAAGAAAATTGTACAGTGGTCAACTGGTTTTTAAATAGCAGATTTTGGAATATCTGCTGGCTTTTATAAAAAAAAAGGCGAAAGTAAAGTATCATGTACACTACTGGTCACTACCGGTCATATATATATAAATAATCAAATAAATGCAATCTTTTCAAGAACATAAAAAAATATATATATATTCCAAACTTTTGACTGGTAATGTAATGCGTGTAATCTGTCAATGCTGTGGTATAACACGGATGTATCTGTCATCACTTTGTGACACTAATACTCTGCCCTCCAAGGATAGGAAAAGATTAAAAGGGTCACACTATGAACAAAGGGTCAAATGAGTGAAAGGGATAAACGCATAACCCCTAAGCATTGTTTCACAGACGAAAAGGTCAGTCGATTATAACTTAAGGTCTTTACAAATCTTAAAGCGGTGTTCACACTGTCAGAGGTTAAATTCATAAAGGTCGCGCCAAATCTCTGTGCTGTTAGGCTAGCAGGTGTTTCTCCATCAGTGTATCCAACTGTATCAGGTGGCAGATCGCTGTCTACACTCCCATCAGTAGCCGCCACATTGCATTGCTGCTCATTATGCAACTTGATTTGCATAAAGCTGAGCCGTGGTCAACTTTGTTGCATCGCAAATGGTTGCTGTCGCTCATGTCACCTCAAATCGCTAACTCTCTCCCTAAAAGGGTTTCAATCACTTTTCACTGCAAATTCCTGTTAGTATGAACGCCCTTTTAAAGGTACTATCAGGAACAAAAACAGTCGGTTACACTTTATTTTACGGTGTCCTTGTTACAGTGTAACTATACATTCCTTGTTACAGTGTAACTATACATTTAAGTACTGAGTAAAATTAATTAACTACATGTACTTACTATAAGGTTAGGGTTAGGTTTTGGTTTAGAGTTACTTGCATGTAATTATGCATAGTTTATTGTTATTATAATAGTAAGTACATGTAACGTGTAACAAGGACACCTTAAAATAAAATGCTACCAAACAGTCTGTTTTTAGTTCCAGTTTAATTGAATAGCAGAGTAACTGCAACAGCAGGCTTGTGTTGTGCTTTCACATTTACACTATTTTGTTACTTGATGTGAAATATGCAATGAAAATGAATCATTTTAATGCACGACCTCTTTAAATGCTTTATATCGCCATTAATTTCCTAGAGAGTGTAAAAGAGGTGCTTGAGTTGAATATTCTGGATGAGATGGTGTCAGTACTCACTGCTAGAGGAGGAAGACATGCGGCGCTGGGCAGGGGCCGGTGCGGTGGAGCTGGTGCTGGTGGGTGGAGGAGGAGGGGGCAGCTCAGATGGAAGAGGTGGAGGAGGAGGTGGAGTCGGGATGAAGGTGCTGGCGGGTGGAGGAGGTGGTGGAGGAGGAAGGGGTAGGTCCTCTGTGTTTCCCGTCCCGTTCTCAGGAGCAGGTGCTGTGTCTGCCGTGTCCTCCAACAGTGCAGAACCCTGCCGAGAGAACAGGTGAGGGTGCAGTAGATTTCGATATACTGTTCCAACTTAATCCATCAACAATAAAAATGCTCTCAGCATTTACTCAAACTCATGCAATCCTGCATGTTTATGACTTTCTTTCTTCAGATAAACACCATTTGTAGAAAAAGAACCTCTCTGAGGGTTCACAAATGTGACCCTGGACCACAAAACCAGTCTTAAGTAGCACGGGTATATTTGTGGCAATAGCCAAAAATACATTGTATGGGTCAAAATTATCGATTTTTCTTTTATGCCAAAAATCATGAGGATATTAAGTAAAGATCATGTTCCATGAAGATGTTTTGTAAATTTCCTACCATAAATATATCAAAACTTAATTTCTGATTAGTATTATGCATTGCTAAGAACTTCATCTGGACAACTTTAAATGCTATTTTCTCAGTATTTTGATTTAGATTTTCACATAGTTGTATCTCGGCCAAATATTGTCCTATATATCAATGGAAACGATAAATCAATGGAAGGCTTATTTATTCAGCTTTCAGATGTACAAATCTCAATTTAAAAACATTGACCCTTATGACTGGCTTTGTGGTCCATATTGCAAGTGAATTGGGTGGCAGAATGTTGAAGCTCCAAAAAACACATACAGACAATAATATGACCCCATGAATCAATGTCTTCTAGAGTGAAACAAGAAGTGTAAGAAAAATACAAATATTATAAATTTTGAATATATATACTTTTCCACTATAAATCATCACTGCTGTAAATGCCATAGTCACATTTATGCAGAAGGTTGAGTTTACGTTTAACTTACTGTACATGATTACCGTGTTGGGAAGGTTGCTTTGCAAATGTAATAGGTTACAGATTACAAGTTACCTTATTTAAAATGTAATAAGTAGTTTAACTATTTTGATTACTTTTTTAAAGTAATGTAACTAATTACATTTGACTACTTTTTGATTACTTTTCTAAATTTCTAATGAAAGTTTTCAGCTGATAATCATTTTCAAACATTTTATTCAGGCAGGGTTAACCTCAGAATACCATCACCTTACTAAATGGCCTTTAAATGGCAGGAGGCATCATGCACATCAAAAACAGGCAAAGCAACAAATTAATATTGTTCAACATATCCTAGCTTTTTACAGAAAAACAACTGTAATTTACTTACACATTTTTCTCAGTAACTGTAATAGATTGTAATAGATTAGTTACATTTATTTTGTAATTAAATTACGTATTCCTGTTACATGTAACTAGTTACTCCCCAACACTGATGATTACTGTATGTCAAGCTTCATAACATGCTTACATTTACATCAAACACACACTAGAACCTCTCTTGAATGTGCAGGTTGTCGGAAAGCAATGACTTAAAGTTAGCATTTTTTTTTATACACAACCATAATTTAACTTCAGAAGACACTGATTTATCAACTGGCATTGTCATGATGTCTGTATGTGTTTTTTGAAACGACAACATACTGGTTCCCATTCACCTGCATTATATATGGATGCACAGAGATATGTTTTTCTAAAAAAATCTAAAAATTAGTGTTCATTTGAAGAAGGAAAGTCATACATATATAGAGATCACTGTAAGCAATTAAGCTAATTGTCCAGCAGTTTCCCCTGAAAAGTGTAAACACTGGCTCATACACTGGTTTTGAGGAAGGAATATCTGTTTGTCCAATCAATGGCTGACTGGGCAAAATGTTTGAGAAACTTGTTAAATAAAAACCATTACTTTTTGCATTTTGATGGCACAAGTGGTATAAAAACTAGTCACTATAAATATATATATATATATATATATATATATATATATATATATATATATATATATATATATATATTTTATAAAGCCAACATTCAAAGGCCTCTAAATTATCAACATAATTAGGATTTTGCTGAAAAACCTGTTGTACGCAATCTTCTACATGCCTTCTGACCACAGATTGATAGTTCAGATTTTTTAGCAAGTAAAAGGCCTTTTAATATAACTCTAAAACATCCCTCTTCACTTATCCATTATCCATACAATTTTTTTTTTTAAGAAAAATCATGAGTATCAAACATAATGCATCTGGTTTTTGAGGGACATTTATTTGTTCATCTCTCGATCATATAGCATTGCATTATATGTTTTGCTGCCAAAATAAAATCTACAGAGATTTGATCATAAAACTAAACATTTAAATATCTTACTGGGAGATACAGAGTGACATTTATAAGTATTTTATTTCAAATAGTCTGTTATAAAGATCTCATTGATTTATAAGTTATCAGAGTTTCATCTTAACTTTTTGGTCATATTAATATCAGCAACTGCTCCAAATTGCATATTTCTGCTCATTTTATTCCTCTGAATAAATTTGATTTATTTATTTATTTATTTATTTTTTAATCAATTTTGTCTAAAAGCTCAATAAACTGTTCTATTTAAAAAAAAAAAAAAAAAAAAAAAAATCTCATTATTATTTCATATGTCAGGCTTTACAGTCAAATTTAAAAATTACATTTTGGACACTTAAATGGTCACAGACAGAATAACATAACAAATACACTTCCCCAAAACACTTAATCTGACTAACATACCTCCCACTGCGCCCCACCATATGCATTGCAGCTGGTGATGAATACATGATTAGATCTAATTCAGTGGTTTGCTGGAATGAAAGGACATCTGCTAAGCTAAGAGCAGCAATCCTTCACACTCAGCATCTCCAGAGACCACCCGCACGCCCCTACAACTGACGCTGAGTAAACAAGCCCTGACCTTTCACCCCCACCTCCTGGACGCGTGCCACACACGTGCCCCTTATCCCCTCCGCTCCTCCTCATCATCAATATCTCCAGCATATGGTGCGCTTCATGTCGCACACATGTCCGTGTTAATGGGTCATTACCCAGAGGGACATGTGGAGCACCATCTGGTTCAATCAAGTGGCCAGACGCCCCACTGGGCATCTAATTGGCTCAATGAAGATTAGATCTGATAGCAGAAAGGGGCCATATGAAATGCTGATATCTATTCTCTCTCTAGATCACATTGTGCGTGTTCCTCACAAAGGTAAATGTTATAGCTCTGGAGAAATAATGGAGCTCTTAAGGTCCAATTCTCGCTATTAACAAACCATTAACTACATTTGCCTCAGTAAACTCATAATTTGCTGCTTATTAATATTTAGTAAGGTAGTTGTTAAGTTTAGGTATTGGGTAGGATTAGCGATGTAGAAAATGGTCATGCAGAATATGCGCTTTATAAGTACGAATAAACAGCAAATATGTTAATAATAGGCATGCTAATAACCAACTAGTTAATAATGAGAATTGGTCCCTATACTAAATACTGAAATTTGTCTCAAATGTGTTCCTAAATTTTTTATTTAAAAAAAAAAAAGATGCAAATGAGACAATTGTTGACACACAAATTAGCACAGCTCGGATAATGGATTTATTTAAGTATCTTGTCTCAGATGTTTCTCCTAAAATTCCTTAGGATTAATTCAAATAGACAGAAACAAGACATTTTTGTCATTGTTTGCCCACATGTTGTTACACTGAAAATAAATTGGTGAAGGATTTACTTTGAAACTATTTTTACTTTGAAATTGCTAGTTAATTTCACAAATAATTACAAAAAAAATGGCAAGTAACCATATTCGATGTGAAATGTTCACTGGGTGGCGCTAAAAGAGTGTTTGTTTTTTTTCCCTGGAACAGATGAACGTACATATGGTACATTTTATGTGACGTTGGTTTTGTAGGTGTCACCGCAGTTCTGACTTGAAATGTCCGTCTAGTGGCGCTATAACTGTAATGCTCCATGACGTTTTAAAATAAAATACCATCTGCACTACACCTAAACATACCCGATAGTATGAACAAAAGTGAATGTGACATAAAAACGCAATCACAAGCATGCTGTTTCAGCTTGTTTTTTGATCTCTCATCTTTCAGCTCTTTCATTGTGAATCATGTTTTCGATGGGATTCATACCCAAGGATTCTGCATCCTAAGTCCAAGTCTGTGCAGCTGAGCTACTGAGCAAGCTTGTTACGTCCGGAAAGAGAAACATATGGAGCTGTCATCAACTGTGTATGAAAACGATTACAAGTGCTCAATGTTTTACCATCTCTAGTGCTCATTTCTGTTAGAAACTGCAGTGATATGTACTTATTGGTACGTATTTCACATCTTGCGAAAAATTTCCCACAGGTACGTTTTTGTCATGAGATCGGGTAGCAAGTAACAATGAATTAAATGTAAAATTTTTGATGTAGAAAGACTAAAATAGTCTTTTCTTGTAATACATACACCAATAATCTTTGTTTTATTTGCAACTTAAGCAGATTGTAAAACCTTTCGGCTCCAGTGGTGTGTATGATCTACTTAAGGTAGGCTTACAATGCTTTTGAGAAACACAGCCCTATATGAATTTCTTTCTTGCATGGAGAACAGAGGTTTAGCAGAATGTCCTAGCTGCTATTTTCCAAATAATATAAGTATACAGGGAACAAAGGGGAAGGGAAAACAGCAGCTTGGACATTTTTCAAGTTAACTCCTTTTGTGTTCCATGCAACAAAGAAAGTCATAAAGGTTTGATACAATGAGGATGATTACATTATGACAGAATTTGGTAACACATTAGTACAGGGACCAAGTCTCACTATTAACTTAGTTGCTTATTAGCATGCCTGTTATTAACATATTGGCGGTTTATTAGTACTTATAAAGCACATATTCTGCATGACCATATTCTACACCCCTAATCCTACACAATACCTAAATTTAACAACTACCTTACTAACTATTAATAAGCAGCGAATTAGGAGTTTATTGAGGCAAAAGTCATAGTTTAATGTCTGCATACTGCATTGAATTTAAAGTACTACTTCTCACGTATAAGGCACTCAATAACCTTGCTCCCTCGTACTTGTCTGATCTTCTTCATATCTACACTCCTATTCATACTTTAAGATCATCTTCTGTATTCACTCTTGTTCTTCCTTGAACTCGCACAGCTTCTATGGGCTCTTGAGCCTTCAGTTATGCTTCTCCTCATCTATGGAATTTGTTACCACAGGATGTGCGAAATAGTGAAAGTCTTACTGTTTTTAAATCTCGCCTTAAGGCCCATTTTTTTAGGCAGGCTTTTATGTGATTGTTGTATTGGGTCTGTTATCTTATAATAGTGATTTTGATTGTCTTTGTTGTAAGGTGTCCTTGAGTGTCATGTAAGGCGCCTATAAATAAAATGAAAATGAAAAATGAAAATGAAATAGTTAATGGTTTGTCAATGGTGAGAATTGGACCTTAAAATAAAGTGTGACCCAGAATTTTCATTTTTGTGTCAACCACTCTTGTAAAAAAAAAGGAAAACCAAATTTGTTCTCCAATCAATCATTGTTGTCTAGAAAAACAAGTGCTATGTTAAAAAGATATTCTTTCCCAAAGTATTCTGTCCTATGTGTCAAACTGCAGTTATAACAGGAGAAATCTCTGCTAGTAAATGGACAGTTCAAACACAATACTTCTAGGTCCCAGCCGTCAGACTTACATAACACAACAAAGAAAAGACTGAGCACTGTTTACCCAGCAGCCCAATATGTGTACAATAAATGCTGAGCTGCAGTGCTAACTCTGTGCTGCCACACCTTGCATGGATTTGTGTTGTAATGTGACAGGTGAGGGAGTGAACCTAGCTTCAGACCGAAGAGAGCTGGCTGTCCCAGAAACAACTGCTTTCTGTTTGGCAACCATATTATTGATGGCCCCCACTGACTCCCATATTATGGAAAAAAATACTGTGGAAGTCATTTGGGATCATTAACTGTTTGGTTACCCACATTCTTCAAAATATCATTTGTGTTACACAGAAGAAAGAAACTCATACAAGTTTGGAACAATTTGAGGATCTACTCTCTCTCTCTCTCTCTCTCTCTCTATATATATATATATATATATACCTCTGTATACCTGAGATCACTAAAACACCAGTCCAGAATCAAGACTTAAGATGCTCCAGTATACTGATAACCATTATGGATTCACACTTTGTACTGAAATTAAGGATACATGACCATGAAACAGAATCTGTCGTTTACCTCCTCATTGGGTGCCATGGCTCTGTTGGGGTGCTGGTCTGCGGTATCGCTACCCAGGGTTTTGTAGTAATCCCCAGTGCTGGGCTGCTTGCTGAAGCTACGGGACTTTCGATTAGAGTCGACTCTTTGAAGCCTTTCGTGGCTCTCGCCAGGATTCAGCTGCTGGAGAAACGAGCAGCACATGTTTAGTGATAGAAACAACATAAACATGCAGAAGTTTAACAATTAGCAAAACTTATTTTGAACAATCACTTCATCTGATCTAAAGCCTTCATTAATTATATTAGCTGTAAAACCCAATGAGTTAAGTTAATTCTGAAACTGCCTTAAAATATTTAAGCTTAAAAAACTATATTTAGTTGCTGTAAATTTTTTTCAGGAGTCCGCTAACAATAGTATTTTTTAAAGTTAAATTACACTATGAACTGTATTCAAATACTTTGTGTAACTAAAATTTGAACCGAACTTGAACTAAAAATTTAAATCATTAAAATTAGAAACATCAAATTAACTTAAATCTTTTGCATCAGTTGTTAGCTGGCAGTAGTGCACATGAGTCTGTTAATATAACTAGCAAAAAGATTATCACTGCATTGGTATGTGTACAGTTACTTGTTTTTTTGTTTTAAATAAAGCAGCATGCAGCATAAATAAAATCATGTTTTTGGTTCATCCATGAGTTTACTGATCCTACTCTTCAGTAAACCCAAAAACTCCAACATAGCAACATAGCATCTATATTATTCTTATGTAAAAACACATTTTATAACACTTTATTTTAACATTTAACATCCTTATACAGTCTGAAGCAAAGCATGGTGGTAACTAAGTAATCTTTTTTTAATTATTATTATTTATTTATGTATATTTATTTACAGTGGGCAGGGTGGAACAGGTAAACAAAAAACAATGGTTTCATTTTCAGCCTCTATTAGCCTAGAACAACATAAAATATATCAAACATTTTATTTAATATATTAAATAGATGAAAATATACTCGAACATGGGTAGTCTGTGAGCTGTTTTATAAGCATCACAATTTTAGGTTTAAATTCTTATATATGTCAGGAAGTGTATATATTAGATAACCAATGAACATTTTACACCATTATTTTGTAGCTTTTTTAATTATAGAAAATATACTACGTATTCTCTCAGTTATTATGTGGTTTAAAAAAAACTATGAATTATTATAACACAGGAAATGTTTAACAGTTCTAGATGAATTATAGCATGTCACACTGTGGAAACTACTGTCGCTGAAATGTCATGTCACCTTCACATATTTGAATACTGTCTTCCTGCCAACACACACATGCCATAAAAAGAGGTTGTATTAACTTTTTATGAGACAGGCATAAGAAGTGTCAGTGTGAAATTTGTCATATAAAATTTGTCAGACAAAATTGACAATTCTCCTTATAGCTGCTTGAAAATGGAACAAACCACTGCTATTTTTTAAACACAATTCTAGGACAGGAAATCAGATTTTTCATCCCATATTTCTTCAGGCAATCCTGACACATTAAGCCACAAAAACTCTTAATAATTCCTATTGTGTTCATGTGGCAACGCCTCATGTGACTCCAGCTGATTTGCCTGAAAACAAAAACAATTTTCATGGCACAAAAGCTGAACTTTAACATAGATTTCTAAGCCTCACAGAGGCAAATAACACAGCAGGCTACAAGAGAGACCGGCTGACCCCTTGAATGCTGTTTCAGTGTTAATGCACCGAATGGTTTCACTTTCTGCAGCTGTCACTCACTTGTGTATGGTAGTGAATCTTTATCACTGATCTACAACCAGTTTCATCCACCTGTCTTTAGGAGTACAGAAATTGCATTACAGCAATCTCGGATGCGAGAGTTTCTAGAAATTTCCAACACAAAAAAGGTAATGCTTGGTTTTCCTGTTCTTAAGATTTTCCTAATGCAAAGTCCTTGAATTTGCATAGTAATCAACCTTATGCAATGCAATTCTAAAACAAATAAAGTCACAGGATAGTGAAGTAAAGCAACAAATGTGAGCTGTTAATCAGCTGTTTAATGATACTGTCATTTAAAAAATGTAAGGTACCTTTTGTATAATAAGAAATAACAAAACAATCCATTTCAGTCAAACAAAATCAATATTGATTCCTATATTGATATTGATCTCTATCTGAAAGCAAATACACCTAATATAAAACATCTATGACAAAGAATTTGAATTCTGTCATCTGTGGCTTTTTATTTCTCATGCCGGCCCTGAGGATGGTATTATCCATTCATGTCCTGCAGCATCCAATTTGCATTGTTGTCTAAAGCACTGTCCTCCCTGCAGAGTTACTCCCAGTATAACTCGAGTCAGCCCAGTGCAGATGGTTTGATTATCATACCTCAGGGAAATCGCTGCTTGAAAGGCTAGCTGACCTCTATACAATGTGGATGGACCTGAGCCTATTTCAAACCTGCTGAATTTTTCATCACCAGTCACCAATACGTATTCTCCAGGCTTCTGCATCGCACTAAAAATCTAAAGTGTGTGCAGTAAGGTTAGCTGAAGCTCAGTTGAGTGAAGAAAATGAATGCAGTGCTATTCATGCATTTGAATGTTTTTCTGTTTCTGCATGCCATGCATTTAAACGTTTTCTAGGTTATCACAAGTTATCTAGGCAAACAACCCGAGGCTACTGATCTTACATAACTAAACACAAATAATAAAGAAACTATCAAAAAACTCATAGCCATTGCGAAGATAATTATATAATTACACACAAAGTTCAAGTATCACAACTCAACCAAACCAAACCAACACTGCTTTAACTCTTGTTGCCATCACAAAATAACACTGAATTGCAGTCTTACCCTTTCCGACTGCCCTTATTTCTTTACACAATGCTGTCAACCAACGCAAAGCTTTACACCGAGAGCCGGTAGATGCACAGGTGTCACTAGATCTCATTCTACCTGACGCTCGCTTTGCCTTTCCCCGCCCCTCAGCTTCCCACCCAACAATCACGTCCCAGAGCGATGACTTCACTGCTCACCTGTTATCCAACCACAGGTCACAGCGCTCGTGGTCTCTTATGCAAAGCATTGTGACACAGTGGCTAAGCATGGCCACTCCGGCTCGGCTTTCTCACCGGTCGAAGGATTGCATTATGCAGACCGGCCGCCAAAGAGAGTCTGATTACAAATAAATGTGGAGATCGCGTTCAAAGGTAGCTGATTTATGGAAATAGCAAGTGGCAGTGGGTGATAAGAATGCAACAGAGCGGTGTGAATTAAAAATAAAACACAACATGACTCTATTGTTAAAGTGTGTCAGAGTTATGTCAAATGAAGTACATTAAATATAACCCAAAAGTGAATCCAGGTGAACTTATATAACATTGTAGAGTACGTGGAGCGAATCATAGCCTAATATGGGCCTGAGTTAGTAAATGGTGCGGTATTCAAATATATTAGAGCTCTATAAACAAACTAACCTTAAGTGAGTCGAACTAGACTAAACACAACCTAGAACTGTGCCAGTATGCGGTTGCTATGCATACTTATATTACCATGGTACCCAAGGAAGAGGATGTTTTTCCTTGAGCACACAGTGTTTCTTCAAATTTTCTGCCCTCTAAACAATGATACAGTCAATGTTTGTGTGAGAATAAACAGTCTATATTATATTTCTCTCTGCATATATGAGTGTTACACCATATATGAATGTAATACAAGCATTACAAATCTTTGTATTTCATTATATTTTTTTGTATCTATATTGATGATAGCACAAATAATTTGATGAGAAACATGTTCAAATTTAAATCTTTTTACTGCAGACTATGGCATCTTGGAAAATTGTGTGACATTGTTGAGATCTCTTTTAAGACTAAAGAGACTCTCTTTGCTCTTTATTTAATCTTATTGTCTAGGAGAAACAAATGAGATGAAGAAATCTCTCTTTTTTAAATAAATTCAAACTGATGTGCTTTCACCTCCTGAAAAGAAAGTACACACAATCTGTTAAGCGAGTGTTTGATTGACAGCTCTAAATCCCGCCTCATGTTCAGCCCCACCCAACAGCATCACAGCTGCTCTGCAGCCTAAAGTGTTTGACCATAAAAGGAAAAGCAGACTGCATATGGTTTGAGGCGACAGATTCTAGTAGTTTTCTTCATGACTTATTGAAGTATTTATTTTCATTAGAAGTTTAATACATTTCAGCTCAGTGAAGTTCACTATGGATTAGATTAAGTCAGTCTAGGTCATGAAATATCACTATAATGCACTTATACACTGTAAAGAAAAAAGCTACTACATATTTTTCAGTTCAGAGGATCTTTTGAGTAACACAAACACACACTTATATGTATAAATTTGTACTTGTCATGATTAATTATAAGCTGAATGAGGTATTTTGCATTTAGTTAATGGACAAATCTAAACTGGCAAAACAAAGGAGTATTACTTACAATTATTAAGACAGTAATTGAAAGATCTTTCAGAACTTTTCAACAATATCTATTTAACATTGCATTACAATGGAAGTTCAAGGCATTTCAAAGGGTTTAGCAGAAATACGCATTGTAAATTATGTTTAGAGGCTATATTTTCAAAAATATGAGTATTTTAACATTTATTCCAGTGAATTGTCCATAGACTGATGCACAGTAAGTGCATTACTGTAAACACCACCTTTGTTATAGGTATTGAAATCTGAGTGACATATTTTTTTGCATCAGTGGCTGTGCTATTATGATAATGATCATCTCCTAAAAATTCTAAAGTTATGAAGGCTGCCACATCCTTAGGATACGTTAAACTCATGGGGACACTTTTCTTCTGGAGACTCAACATCATTCTGTTGCTCAGTGGAAGAGATACTGTCTGAGAGAAGAGACAGAGAGTCATTCTGGGGGTCATGCACAGGGTCTAGCTGAAGGTTTCATTGCACCAAGGATAAAATAATAATGGATGCCACGATTATACCTGCATTGCTTAAGTGCCTCACACTGGAGAGCTAAATTCATCATAAAATAAAGTAAAATGCATAGTGAAGCAAAGAAAATAAAATAAATGAAAAGGACATTCAGATATTTTAAGTGTCCAGACACTTTTTGGAGCATCTGAATACATATATTAATTGCATACTAAGTGAAGTGTTCAATTCTGCTGTGTTTCTCATCATTTAGTCCAGCAATCATCCAAACAAGGTTTGATGGGAAGATCTGCGCTACTACTTCAAATACTTAGCAGACAACAAGTGCATTATCTGCTCTTCATACTACAACAATAGTACTGCAACACAGTTGAATTACCAGTAATGATCAGAGAATGTGTGTGTTGAGATGTGCTGGCATATCTGACAGTTTAATTAGTTAAATTAATGTCAAGTCCATCATGCAGCACATCATTAGAGCTTTTGGGAGGTCAGCTCGGCTAATGGAAGCCCTCATTAACGGGAACACAAAAGTAGTATTGTCTTTTTGTCTATACGAGTGTGTGAGTCCATATCGTGTGTTCACCTGCTCTGGGCATTGCCGCATTATGTTGATTAGCATGCACAGGGCTGTTTTTTATGCGCAGATTGAGGTTTGTTGGCCAGACAACAGAAGATACATTGCTGGTCTGATTATCCAGCTTTCTAATGGCCGCTGTGCACCACTGTGTGCTATTTATGACAAACCGCTGTGATTATGTTCATGGACGATTAATTAGACCACATTGTGCTGTTTTACTGTCAAAGCAAACCGAGGTGTTATTTTACACCTACATATGTATTCCATGCCAATTAAAAAAGGATGAGCTGTTAAGTGTGCATTAATTAGACGTTACAGTGTTAAATCCACAGGGAATATTTTGCTATTATAGGCCTATACACAGAATGACTAAAGCTCTATGGAATATTTAGTTACACGGGACTCAGATGCGATGCAAGCTGGTCTTTGTAATTAAGTGAGCTGTATAATCATCATATCATATTGCTTGAATGCACTTATTTTAACTTTTTAAGACGGTCAGTTATTAACATCACAATGGTGGTTGAAATATCATAAAATATTCTGAAATCTTTAGCTCTAAAGCTGAATACCTAGTCTTCACTATTTTAAAGACAACATGAAATGTCATTCACAAACCATTTTACTTATGTATTGTGACATATTTTTGTCACACTTTAGTTTGGGGACCAATTCTCACTATTAAATAACTATTAACTACAACTTTTGCCTCAATAACTCCTAATTTGCTGCTTATTAATAGTTAGTAAGGTAGTTGTTAAGTTTAGGTATTGATTAGGATTAGGGATGTAGAATATGGTCATGCAGAATATGTGCTTTATAAGTACTAATAAACAGCCAATATGCTAATAATATGCATGTTAATAAGCAACTAGTTAACAATGAGAATTGGACCCTAAAGTAAAGTGTTACAAAAAACAAATAAATAAAGATGGAGGATAAGTTAAAAGTAGATTATAAATATGCATAAATTAGATTCAAAATGTAAAAGTATTGATAATTAAAAAATGTATCCAGTATTTCTGTGCATATTTTGTGCATTTTTCTGATTATTAGAGCAGTCAAGTAGTGTTTTTTCATGATATGAACGGTTTCAAAGCAGCTTTATAAAAAATTAAGCTAATGTTTATAATAACTTAATATCTTCATGGTTTATAGTCTAATTTAGCAGATTAGAGCTGGACGATAATATAGTTTACATTTTGCAATGATAAAATCAATCAAGCATGTCCTATGTGAGAATAGCCCATGAAGATTCTCATGCAGGGGGATATATATGACAAAGCAAGTACTCTACTGCAATTACTTCTGTGAGTTGTGTCTCGCGTGCACTTCACATGAGTAGTGCTATTTTGCGTGCCATGCAGAGTTGCCTATGAGCATTTTAAATCAGTCTCCATTTCAGCTGGACTGTCTTTGTGTTGTGGTAGAAGTCATTTGCAGGTCTGTTCTGATCGTGAGGCTGACACGCATGAGAGACAATATGATGCACGAGTCCTGTATATGGGCATACAGGATTATAGCTTGATTTACTCGTTCAGCATTTCATGTAAAGGCTTTTAGGCTTTTATTCTATATTGTCCACAAATGATTCCTTTATGTTCTGTGAATAAACATTGTGTTTCAGGTCTTTAGTCGTCATGGCTTCATATCTGTTTGATCAACAGCAACACAGCAGATAATGACTCACTAGAGACCACGTGCGCTGCATTCATAGTGTTCAGAACGGATGGCATTTCAGTTTAGCGCTAAACAAAATAAATTATGATCTTTTTAAAGGGTCATGAAATTCATGTTCAGATCTATGTTTCTAGAGGTTACCTTATGAAGTAATGTTTTTGTACCAAAAATGTTCAAATATTTGTAAAAATTATAATTTTCCATATTCATTTTCTGTTTCAAAAGGTTAAATGAATGCTTTGTTTCAATGCTGTGAATGAAGTTCATTGCACTATATCCTCCTCCACTGCATGTGTGACATGTTTTGATGCTGCAGATGGCCAGCATTGTAACAGAGCTGTATGTCAGAGTCAGATCCGAGTCACACAGAACAAAATGAACCAATGTAACCACAACTGTCTATTATCTGTATAATTATAATATTATTATTATAACATGCCTTTTGGAATGTCTTATTGCTACATTACAAAACTTACAACTATATGATAAACTATATGATATCATATTAAGAATAATTAAGAAAAGAGTGTGTTGTAAAATGATACAAACAAACAAAAACATTTGGTAACACTTTACTTTGCCTTTATGTATTATGCATCAAAAAGGGTTATTAAAGGGAATGCATTATAATTATTCATAATGTGTATTGTAATACATTATATTTTGTTGTAAATAATTATAACCGAATTTAAAATGCATAGTGTAACAATGAATTGATAAGTGTTATAATGTATTAACTGTGGTTATTCATGAGATTACACAATGCATTATAAATTGCTTTAAGTAAAGGGTTACCAAACATTTTTGTTAACTCGCTCAGGCAAAAAATAAAATAAAATAAATAAATAAATAAATAAAATTAAAAAAAACATAAAAAATAAAAGGTAAACTTCAGCCCTGCATTTACATACACCTTAAGGGGCGTGTAGAGGACAAATGTGACGTCATGAATGGGGTAATTTCAAATGCTGTCCTTTCAGAAGGATGGATGACAAAAAAAAAAATCATATAAACTGGAATCATCTTAACCACATTGTCAGACTTGTGTTGTGTTTTGTGGCTCCCCATGTGCTCTCCATGCCCTTATTTGGTCTTCCTGTTCCTGTGTTCATTATTAGTTCATTAGTTTCCGTCTGTGTTTAATTACTCCTCACCTGTTTCAGTTTTTCCTCATTTAATTTCCTAATGTTCTTAAGCCCTGTGTTTCTCTGTCTCTAGCGTCCGCTGTTAAACGTCACTCCATGTGTTCCTGTGTCTCCTACGCTCCCTGTGTTCCCTGTTGGATAATTAAAGAGTCTTTGTTGAACGAATTCCTACGTCTCCTCGTTCCCTTGCTCCTGCGTATCGTGACAGAACAGCAGACCCCAACAGTAAGCGGCGCTCCCTCTCCCCGTATTTGTTTTCCGTTGTTGAAAAGTTTTTTGTTTTACTTGTTTTTTCCCCGCGTCTATGGAAGTAGCCGCTCGGTTCATCGCCCTAGCTCGCTGAGATCTCCCGCTAGTGGAGTATGCACGGGAGTTCTGTGGGCTCGCCGCGGTGACGGTTTTCAATGGCGCCATTCATCAGTCAAGTCTGCCGGCCGCGGCTTTCTCAAGCTAGCCGGCTGATCCCAAGTCAAGTCCATCGGCCGCTCCGCGATCAAGTCCGCCCGTTGCTCCGCGATCAAGCCCGCCGGCCACTACGAAGTCAAGCTCGCTGGCCGCGGCTCTCTCCAGCCCGCCGCCCGATCCTCAGTTAAGTCTGCCGGCCGTTCATCAGTCAAGTCCGCCAGCCACGGCTCTCTCAAGCCCGCCGGCCGATCCCAAGTCAAGTCTGCCGGCCGCTCCGTGATCAAACCCGCCGGTCGAAGTCAAGCTCGCTGGCCGCGGCTCTCTCCAGCCTGCCGGCCGTTCCTCAGTCAAGCCCTCCGACCGCTGCTCTTAAGCCAGTGCCTGCTCCTCGAAAGCGCTTTCCAGAGCCCGCATCTCCAGAGTGCCCTCCAGTGCCCGCTCCTCAAAAGCACCCTTCAGTGCCCACTCGTCTTGAGTTCGCTCCAGTGTCGGCTCCAGGCCCAGAGTTCGCTCCAGTGTCGGCTCCAGCCCCAGAATTCGCTCCAGTGTCGGCTCCAGCCCCAGAGTTCACTCTAGTATCAGCTCTAGCCCCTGACTAGAGTCCAGTGCAAGCTACAGCCCCTGACCAGAGTCCAGTGCAGGATCCAGCCCCTGACCAGAGTCCAGTGCAGGCTCCAGCCCCTGACCAGAGTCATGTTAGAGCTGCAGATTCCCTGTTAAGCCCAGGGAGGGCTCATGATCCTCCGTTAAGCCCAGGGAGGGCTTCTGATCCCTGGTTAAGCCCAGGAAGGGCTCCTGATCCCCCATTGAGCCCAGGGAGGGCTCCTGATCCCAGTTAAGCCCAGGGAGGGCTCCTGATCCCCAGTTAAGCCCAAGGAGGACTCCTGATCCCACGTCGAGCCCAGGGAGGTCTCCTGATCCCCGGTTAAGCCCAGAGAGGGCTCCAGTCCCCTAGTTCAGCCCTGTAAGTTCCCCCAAGTATTTTTTTTGGGGGGGGTAGTATGGCTTCGTTCGTAGAGGTCGGGGCAGGGGCTGGGGCCGCGGCCTCGGAAGCAGATCCTGATATGCCAGGGCCTCCCGAGTCCCCTGATCTGCCATGGCCGCTCTAGTCTCCTGATCCGCCATGGCCTCCCGAGTCCCCTGATCCGCCATGGCCGCTCGAGTCTCCTGATCCGCCATGGCCGCCCGAGTCCCCTGATCCGCCATGGCCTCCTGAGTCCCCTGCTCCGCTGTGGGTCCCCGAGTTCCCTGCTCCACCGTAGGTCCCCGAGCTCCCTGCTCCGCCGTAGGTCCCGGAACGGGTGCCGCCCTGGAGGCCTTCCTTCCTGGAACCCTGTCCCTAGAGGCCTCCAGAGCACCCACCCCCCCTCCCCGTTGGATGTTGTATTGAGTTATGTCAGATTGTGTTGTGTTTTGTGGCTCCCCATGTGCTCTCCATGCCCTTATTTGGTCTTCCTGTTCCTGTCTTCATTATTAGTTCATTAGTCTCCGTCTGTGTTTAATTACTCCTCACCTGTTTCGGTTCTTCCTCGTTTAATTTCCTAGTGTTCTTAAGCCCTGTGTTTCCCTGTCTCCAGCGTTAAACGTCACTCCATGTGTTCCCGTGTCTCCTACGCTCCCTGTGTTTCCTGTTGGATAATTAAAGACTCTTTGTTGAACAAATTCCTACGTCTCCTAATCTCCTCGTTCCCTTGCTCCTGCGTATTGTGACACATATTAGTTATAGACCTTATGTAGCCTGGCTCCTTTTCAGTGCTGCGCTCATTGTCTTCTGTCTTCTAGTTTGTATTTTCACAGCATGACGGTAAGATCTTATGGATTTATGAATGAACCACTTGTTTTAAAATCTTCCCGGTCTACTGACATTTGTTTTGACATCCACTTCAAACACTACAATGCTCATAAACACTTTTGCTAACTCCACAATAAGTAAATCTACTTCAGTTCAAAGTTCAAACAAAATTCTAAAGATGGCTGTGTGCTTGTTTCTTGGACGCATTAATAATTTTAAAATTCGTCAATATTGGTTGAGAATTGGCCAATATTTTATTGTGGACTCTGCCTGTACAAGACAGAATTATTGAGAATTATTATTGTGAACAATAGCAGAGCTGTGTGTTCATTAAAAAAGGGAAGGAGACCACAAACAGAAAAATGAAAGAGAGAAATCATAACATTCAAAATTGAAAAGTTACGTACTTTAGTTATATGGGCCAAATGCCTTTTTGAGTTTAACGATATATTTGTTAGGATTAGGATTATCTTTTATAAGCATATTTGTGTAAAGATGCCGTTAAAGGGGGGGTCTAATGCTATTTCATGTATGTTGAGTTATTTACACTGTTAAAGAGTTGGATTCTCATGCTAAACATGGCAAAAATTTCAAAAAACAATCTGAATGTAGAACGGAGTATTTCTGTGCCAAATACACTCCTTCCGGTTTCGTACAAGTTTCGGAAAGTTTTTTTTCCGAGCATGGCTCTTCTTGACATCATGAAGGGTGGAACTCCTTGTATGGGTACTTCTCCCGGAAGAGCGCTCCCACACACACAGGGGACTTGCTCGGGAAGAATATCTCCAAAGAATTGTGTTTTTGGTTGTAAGGGAAAAATAATCGTGTTCAACTTCCCAAAGAACCCAGCGTTACGTAACCAGTGGATGCAGTTTGTTTTTCCGGGACATCAACGGAGTTTTGCAAGTGTGTTTATTGACGAAGGTTTAATAAACAAGGCCCAGTTCGACGCTGGATTTGCACATCGTTTTATACTGAAAGATGGAGTGCTCCCAGAGATAAAAGACCCCGGTAATGATTCGGAACTGCAGACGGTAAGTAAAACAGCATCAAATGTCCGTGTTTTGTTAGCAATCGGCGCTCAAGTGAATCATTCTTCAGCTCCACCCACAGCGCTCCTCCAGGAGCTCGGCTGTTTTCGGAGAGAATCGTAAAGCTCTATATTTCTTTTATAAATATTATAAAACTAAAGACTCTTTGGAGATATGAAGGATGCCGTACTACTCTATGGGTACTCAAGATCAACATGAGATTGGGTGAAACTGTGTGTGTCAGGTCCCCTTTAACAGACATGAACTTGAGTCACAAACTCCAATTTTGATTTCATTTATACATGTAATATTTCAGGAATAAGTCATTGGAAGCTGGGGAGGAAATTCTAAAAGTACATTATATACTTTAGTAAGTGGAATAGAAAATGAAATCCAAAGTTCTGGCATGAGATGACTCTAGATGACGCAGTCCGATAGGTCAAACTCAATCTGACATAATGACATTATCACATAGCGCAGCTGATTGGTTCTTTTTGTATCAGCAGCCAATGAGCTTGCTGCTCAACATTCAAATACTTAGCTAGTGTTTGCTGTAGCAGTTGCAGAATGCTCCAGAAACCCTCCACCTCCCCAGCTCCACCAGTATAGATCTGCTACAGAATACTTTCATGTATGTTATATATGGGGGTTATTTCATATGAGTTATATGTGCAGCAGCAGTATTTCTTACATGCTCACAGCAGCATGTTGTGGATGTATTGGCAGTAGCAAGTCTTGGTACTTGCTCTGCCACAGCAGTGTAGCAGATCTATTCCGCCAAGACCAAACACATTAACATTCTCATGTACATTACCATGCTAAACCCTACGAGAGTTATTATGACAGAACTCTTATTTCATAAGAAGAAAGAAAGTGCATTTTTAGGATATTACAACTTTAAGACCAATGTTTAGAAAAAAATAAAATAAAATAAACAGCATACCTCTTTTTTGACATCATTGTCCACTCGGCGAAGGTTCCTCTTCACCTTCAGGTATTCGGCGGATGCCTCCTCCTCAGGTGGATTGGGTGGGGGGTAGGCAGGTGGAGGAGGGGGTATATGGGAGGAATTTGATGGAGGAGGGGGAGGGGGAAACGGTGGAGGGGGCGGCAGGTGTGCAGGATGTTCCTTTGCATTCTGGGAAGCATCTGCTACATCAGGGTTCAGCATGTCCATATAGGTCTGCATGTCTGTAATGGCCGAATCTTCAGCTCCTGCAATAAAAAGCACATTTCTTTAATCATTCATTGATTTAGACAAACATAACCCAAAATATTATATAAGACAGGCAATACCTGTATAAACAAACTGCATATTTGTAGTTTAAACATCTATTCTCACCTAAAAACTTCTAAAACTACATTCGGTGACATAACAGTAGTATGTCTAAAATTATATGAATTTGGGCATCTGCCATGACACTCGCTTTGAGAAATGCTGCAAGCAGAGTGATACAAATGGTGAAACGGTTCCTGTGGCGATACTGGTTGAATATCTCAAGGGTGGAAAGACCTCTCAGCCAGTCAGATTCGAGGACCAGATCAACATCTATATATATCTATATATCTATATATATATATATATATATATATATATATATCTATATATATATATATATATATATATATATATATATATATATATATATATATATATATATCTATCTATCTATCTATCTATATATATATATATATATATATATATATATATATATATATATATATATATATATATATAGGTTATATATAATATAAGGTTAATGAAAAAAATACTGTTTAACAGTGAAATGCTGCTCTCTGGTCATTTCACCATATATCGTGTGTTACATTATTACCATAATTATATTTTTAAAAATGCTGAAATGAAAGATTCCACATATGTCTTTTATAATCTTGTCAATAAATGTGCTTTATTCAATGCAGTTATTTTTCTACTTTTTTCAGTTACTACTATTTTTAATTTATTTTCAAAAATGTCTAAAACAATTGGACATTTTATTTTGTCTATAGAAGTAAAGGGGCAACTATGAAAAGCATAATTGTTTTCCTCAATGCTAAACCATGTCCACAAAGGCAGAGCTATGGCATACTAGGTTAAAAACATTTTCCTTAATTATTAATATTCAGTTCTTGTTTAATAAAAGTCTACATACATTCATTCATTCATTCACTCACTCACTCACTCATTGGCAGTGCTGCTTCAGTCAAAAGGTCATATACACTATAATAATCAAAAGGCTTCATTGGTTATTATTATCACTGTTCCACATTTCAGAATAATAATCATTGTAAGTCTTTAAAAATATAAACGCAAATGGAAGTATGGAAATTATGGAGTGAAAATCTTTTTATGATTTATAAAAAATCATTTTTTAAAAAATCAAAGGTTTTATGATCATAGCATATTTCAGTCAGGTGGGTCCACATTTTTGACTGGTAGTGAAAGTATGCAAATGTACAGCTCTGTTGTATATGGATGTTCTAAATGTGTCCACTAGAGGACATTACTGGGACGCCTCACAGCAGGTTGCCTGGACAATGCTATGGCAACATTGTTCTGAATGAGTTCTGCTTCAGTGAGCTCAAATTTTCCCACCATTGTTAATATAATGCTTCAAATGCACTGCATTGAGCAAACATATGCGCTGAGAACATGGGCTACTGTCAGTTTAGAGGGGGGAGTTCAAAACACAGGAACATTTTGTATCAAGTTCAATAGGAGATTTTATATCAAGGAATTTTAATAGACAGGCTGAATTTATTCAATCTAATATACAGTAAAAAAAAAAAAAAACAGTAGGAACATGAAATATTACTACAATTTAAAGCCACTGTTTTCTGTTTTAATCTATTTTTAAAAAGTAATTTATTCCTCTGATGACAAAGTTGAATTTTACTCCAGGTGTTCAGTGTCACATGATTCATAAATTATTCAAATATGTTGATTTGCTGCTCAAGAAACATTTCCTATTATTATCAATGATGGAAACAGTTGTGCTGCTTCATATTTTTGTGTAAACCATGACACGTTTTTTCAGGATTCTTTGATGAATAGAAGGTTCAAAAGAAAAGCATTCAGTCACACTATTACTAATTACTGGTTATTAATAGTTAGTAAGTAGTTATTAAGTTTAGGTTTGGGGTAGGATTAAGGTATCTAAAACATGGTCATGCAGAATAAGGCATTAATATGTGCTTTATAAGTACTAATAAACAGCCAATATGCTATAATAGGCATGATAATATTCAACTAGTAAGTAGTGACAATACTAAACTGTTACCCAGCATTAATTTGAAATGTAGATCTTTTGTAACATTATATATGCATTTACCGTCACTTCTGACCAACTTAATAAAAGTATTATTTTATTGTTATTTTTTGATGTTACTGACCCCAAACATGTATACATATTTATCAGCATAATATTAGCAAAAATAGCAGGTAACACTTTAGTATAGGGACCAATTCTCACTATTACTAGTTGCTTATTAGCATGCTTGTTATTACCATATTGGCTGTTTATTAGTACTTGTAAAGCACATATTCTGCATGACCATATTCTACATCCTTAATCTTACCCAAAACCTGAACTTAACAGCTACCTTACTAACCAATAATAAGCAGCAAATTAGGAGTTTATTGAGGCAAAAGTCACAGTTAATGTTTGTTAATGGCGAGAACTGAACCTTAAAATAAAGTGTGACTAAATAGCACAAATTCAATTATAAGGCGAGCTCATTAGTGTGTTTCTCTGACCTGTCTGCACTCGTGAGGGAGGCGTGCCGCTCCTCTTCTCTCCTGTACTGGATTGGCTGGAGTTTGCTGAGTCGTAATTGGACAGCGAGCTGGAGGGGGAGCAGATGTCGAAATGGGCTGCGGCGGGGGCTGGGGTGGGCAGGGTGGCGCTGGGAGAGGAGAGGCCTGAGTCGGGCTGCTTATACTCCAGATCTGTCGAAGGGTCCCGGGACAAGACTCGGTGCTCCACACTCTGAGACGAAAGCTAGTGTTATTGATAGGCGGAGAATCGAGACACTTACAGTATTTTGGCATGTTGAGCTTAAAGGAATGGTTCACCCCAAAATGATAATTTTGGCATCATTTACTCATCCTCAAGTTGTTTCAAACCTGTATGAATTTCTTTCAGCTGTAGAACACAAAAGAAGATGTTTTGAAGAATGTTGATAACCAAACAGTTGACCGTAGCCAATGTATTTAATAGTATGAAGTAAATAGAATGGAAGTCAATGGCTATGTCAACTGTTTGCTTACCAACATTCTTCAAAATGTCTTGTTTTGTGATCAGCAGAAAAAAGAAACTCATACAGGTTTGGAATAACTTCAGAGTAAATAAATAATGACAACATTATCATTTTTGGGTGAACTATCCCTTTAAAGATGTCTGTAAGTGTTTTTTTTTTGTTTTGTTTTTTGCAATAGTTCTTGTGTTGCAAACTCTTTGAGAGTGATTAAGGCAGGGAATTCCTTTAATTACAAAAAGGTTAATTACAGGCAGTAATAACAAATGAGACTGCAGTTGATGAGGGGTGTGAAACCACATCACTACAGTGGGGACATGCAATTCTCTATATATTATCAAGAACCTAGTGAACCTAATTAAAGGTGCGCTTAGTTATTTTTCCTCATTAAAGTTTTACACATTAAGAAGTAAACAGTACTTTGAAAAATTGGTTAACCCTGTAAAACCTGAAAAATTAAATCATAGATCTTTCTAACACTATAGCAGACTACTTGCGTAAAATGCATAAATGTAAGTTATCATTAATCAACTCCTCTTATGTCTTAGTAAGATGATATTCCAATGCTTAGTTTTATGATCAAAGCCCTGCATTAATTGTGAGAGCAAAACATATAATGCAATGCAAAACAATGATGATTGAGAGATAAATAAACAATCCTCAAAAGCCTATTGTTTAATATTTGATACTCACAATTCTTCATGATTTTCAAAGGAAATGATACATGGATGTAAACTTGAGTTACTTCAGTCCAATAAGTGTTCCTCTTGAAATATTACTAACAATATAGTTATTAGTAAAATGAATAACAATTTCACAGCTAAAAGACATGTGAACAAAATGACAGAAGCATGTAGTAGCTTGTGTAAAAAGGTTTTTCAGTTTTGATCATGCTGGTAATTTAGAGGCCTTAGAAATTTGTGTATATGATACAGTAGGCTTTATAGGGTTAAACTCTTGTAAACTACATAAGATGAGATGAGATTTTTATCTTAAATGTTTATCCTATTTTATCTTGGTAATCAAACCATTACTGGACACATTCCCAAACTGGACACACATACAAAATAACTGATTGCTGACTGCATTTCTATAATTTCTATTTTTGTGTGATGCTGTCAAGTGTCGGTGTACTGTAAGTCCAAGATGATCATATCAGGCGGCTAAACAAACAGAAAATTACAGAGTGCACCTTAACACCTGCCACTGCAAATCAAAGAAACCCAAAATATGAAACTTCAAACTTTAATGCAAAAACATTAAAGGCTAAGCAAAAAAAGCAAGCAAATTACCAAAAACAAAGAAAATATATTTCATTGACATATTTTGTAGTACTGAGAATGTAAACAGAGATATGTGAGCATTTGTAATAAGAATTTCATTTGCTTTGTTGTAAAACCTTTGTTCAAAACTGCTTTATGGTTGTGTGTGTGCTGTATCTCACCATGTTTTCGACAGTGCGGAGGTACTTGGCACACTGCTGATGCCCGTTGTATTCAGCCAGGTCTGACGCTGAGAAACCATCCTGGTCCCGTATTCCCAGATCCACTCCGTTCACTACCAGAATCTGACAGCACTACACAGAGAAATGGACATTTACATTAACACCCAGATAGACTAAATAATCGGAGGCTGTTTTATTAAATATATTTATCACTGTCTGCTAAAGCAAGCATTACTATTCCTATTGCTCATTCATAAGGTTAATGGTTCGAACAAACCCTGAGTTTTACACGGTATTACACAGAATTGTGCACATATTTTTGACTAAACATCTGCTAAAAGAGTGTGTGCTCTTCCTGAAGGGTGTGAATATTTGTCTGTTGACATATGTGACAGTTTGAGAAAGAGGGTTGAGTAAAGTATGAGTGGTGTTCATGAATGCAGTAAAAGGGTACTTTGTTAATGACAGCTGTCATGCGTTTGGCCCTCAGGTGGAGAACAAGAGACAACACTCTCTGACTGTTTCTGTGGGCTGCTCTTTCTGTCAGCAGCCTTCAGATGGATAATGTTACAAACCAATAAAGGTGCTGCACGACTGTGGAAAGTTCCAAGCACTAAAGTTTACAGCACTTTCACAATAATCTCATACAGGTTATGGTATAAATACATTTTTTCTTAATTCTGTATTAAGAATGTATTAATTCTAATTATAGTAAATTCCAATAAAAGTGTGTTGCCTGATCATTGAAGAATGAAGGTGAATATAAATGTTATATAATATAAATAGAAAAAAAAAATCAACACAGAAAGAAAAATCACAAACCAGGCATCGTTTAGCCACTGAATGATACACCAGTAGAACAGAATAAGGCTCAGGTTGCTGAATAAATAAATGCAACAAATAAAGCATATAACACTTATTAAATATAACATAAACGTGCATAATAATACAATAATTCTTTATAATATATTGTACATTCAAAAAGGAAAAATAATTTCACTTTTAAGTCAACTAAACTTTTTAATGAATTGCTATAGACTTGCTAAGAGTGTATACTAACCAAACTTTTTATAATATGCTATAATATGTCACCTGTTTTCATAAATAATCTATTTTATTGAAGCCATATATTATGCCAAGACTTCAAAATTTGATGTTTAAGAATCTTTCTTGATTGTATTCACGTCAAAGTCAAGACATAGTTGTTCTTATACAGTAAATCAAAATCTGTTTACAGCAAATCTTGTCTATATATATATATATATGACTTTTTTAGCTGGTAAAAATACTAGTGTTTTGGCCACCACTGTATACATGTGTGTGTTTGTATATATGAATTATCCAGAATTATTGAACTTGCCTTTCATTTACATCTGGAGGAGAATTTCATTGCATTTTATCTGACTACATATTTGCTACGCTTGCTTCATATGAGAAAAAATGTAAGAAAGTTGAATCCTCCTGTCTCAACATCTCCACAGGCCTCTTCCATTGTGGCTGGTGATGTTGTTCTGGACCACCATGTCAACAATGCTTCTGTTCCATTCAAAATAATCTTGATTGTCCACCTGAATGATCTCAAACTTAAATTCTGAAAAAATCTTTGGATATTTTCAGTAAATAACAGAAGTTGTCCCAGGAGGACTAAAAATCTGTATTATCAACAATCACAGTACCCCCACACACACACACCTTCTACCTCTTCTTCCACCCTGCTGTCCACTTTCTCTCTGTCAATGTCTTCTTACAGTTTCTCCTCATGCTCTTTCCACTACACCAGTGCCCGCTTCTCTACTCATCTCTTCTCTTCTCTCTTTCCTTCTCCTCTCCTCTTTTCTCACAATTTCCTCTCTGCTTATCTCTTTCTACCTGTTCCAGTCGTCTTCTTCTCTCTTATTAAACCCCTTTCTTTTCCCACTCCACCTCCTTATAGACTTGCACCTCTTTCTTTACCCCCCCCCATTTTTATTTATTTTATTTTATTTATATTTCATTATTATTTATTTATTTTGCATATTTGTTCTTGCTCTTTGTATAGTTTCCTTTTTATTATTACTCTTAAGCAATTGTGATAAATTTGTAAACGATTATGAAAAATTACAGAGCTTTGTTTCTTGTGTTTGGACAAGTGGTACATAAATGTTTGTGATTTGTGTAAAACCTTTTTTCAGATATTTTAAAGTATTGGTTGGTTGTATTAACTATTATGAAAACATTTGAGAGTTTTGTGCACATTGTTTTGAGAAAATTATTTGCATGATTTGTAATTTGTATGAAATGAATGAAAACGTAAAATCTGTTTAGGACAATTACAAAGTCTTCAGATCACTGTGTTAACTGTTTTGAGAACAGTGACCTGAGTTTGGAGAAATGTGTCAAATCGACTGAGAAAAGCTGTAAATTATTTGTACCACAATGACTCTGTTGTTAGTACAGACTGTTGATAGTACAGACTGTTGATAGTACAGATTCTTAGTCCTCCTGGGAGTGGGCCAACTTCTGTTATTTACTGTAAATTTCCAAACATTTTTCAGAATTGAAGTTTGAGATCATTCAGGTGGACAATCAAGATTATTTTGAATGGAACGGAAGCATTGTTGACATGGTGGTCCAGAACAATATCACCAGTCACAAAGGAAGAGGCCTGTGGAGATGTTGAGACAGGAGCTTGTCAAGCATAGATTCAACCTTCTCACATTTTTTCTCCTATGATGCACGTACAGCAAATATGTAGTGTAGATAAAATGCAATGAAATTCTCTTACAGATGTAAATGAAAGGCAAGAGCAATAATTCAGGATAATTCATGTATACAGCAAACAGTGTGTGTGTGTGTGTGTGTGTGTGTGTGTGTGTGTGTGTGTGTGTGTGTGTGTGTGTGTGTGTGTGTGCGCGCGTGTCTGTATATATATATATATATATATATATATATATATATATATATATATATAGAGAGAGAGAGAGAGAGAGAGAGAGATAAATAGATAGATAGATAGATAGATAGATAGATAGATAGATAGATAGATAGATAGATCCACCACTGTGCTGTAAAAGTTTGTTTGCAGTTCTTGCTGCTAAAGGTTTTACACATGGGTGATAGGAGTTGGATAACTATTTTTTATTTTGTTTAGATATATACAATATATACAATTTGGTTATTTTGTGTTTGGATGACTGTATTAATTGTTTTGAGAACAAGTACATTGCACTGGAGAAAAGTGTCAAATCGATTGAGAAAAACTGTAACACAAAATACATTATATCAAAAGAAACTGTTCGCAATTCACGATGTGTTCACAATTAACAAATTCTGAAGTATCTTAAGGTCATAATATCATAACATCATTTCCCAGCGGTGTGTTTTAGATGTCTGAGTTGTAAATACTATTGCAATAACATTTGCAAAGCAAATGAAGTGTAAGAAACATTCACACACTATAGCTTCTCTTACAGTACATACCTCCAACTCTCCATTCTCGGCTGCATCATGAAGAGGCGTCCCTCCCCAGCTGTCCGTCACTATCTCCCCACCGTGAAGGAGCAGCCAGCTGAGAACCTTGGCATGGCCACGGCTGGCAGCAAAGTGCATGGCAGTGGCCCTGTCATTGTCTCTGTCAGATAGGCTGATTTCTGTGAAACTCATCTGTACAAGACAAAAAGTAATCAGCAGTTTGTACAGACATGATAAAATGTTTCTTTTCCCTGTTTGCTGACTTCTCAGTATGCAGGTCATGTGAACATGCAACAAGTCTGATCAAGAACCTATAGATATGATGTTAAACAATGCTGCAAAATTCTGCTCATCATAGTAGATCATACAACACACCTGACTGAAATAATCCACCTTTAGTTTGCAATGCCAACGAACAGTTTTGTGTAATGTCAAGTATTTAAACAGAATGAAGGATAAATCAAGACTTAAACTGTCCAAAACGTAAAGTTTCAGATCATGCCAGAAGAGATCTATTTTGTCTGGTAACCAAAACCAGTCACCAAAATTTTGTCTGGTACCCAAAATCTGTTTACAGCAATTCTTGTCTGGTAGCCAAAACTGCACTAACAGTCTTCTAACAGCCAAGAAGTTGGATGAGAAAGCCAGGAAAGAGCAGAAGCAGGAGACAAATGATAATAACATAATGACATTAAAACAATGAACAGATTTTATCAAATAATATTAATTAATATTTGTTGCATATGCGTCTGATCAGAAGAAACACAAGTGTTTTTACACCAGATTGCCTTACATCAATATCCCATCCCATTAAACCTTGAAACTGCGATATTCTGTCTTGTCTTTTATTTGTGAAGACAAACACTCCATGAAACGTCACAACCATAGATTAAACAACAATAGCTAGCATTGCAAGAGCAAGGAAAATAATAAATAATATTAAATATAAAAACATAATAAAAATGATGATAAATTATATAAATGATAAATTACATAATCCACTAATCACTATAAATCCAATGATAAATTATATAAATGACTAATGATTATAAATGATTATAAAACAAACATTAGAACATGAAGAAAATCTAACAAAACACAAGTGTCTGGTTGCTCTCTTGAAGCTACACACATATATTGCTACTGAAACAGATCCTTAGATCTTTCAATATTAACAAAACAATTAGTCTTCCATAATTTTTTATTTGAAATGCTCACAAATTTATATGCTTTTCTGTAACTGTTGGTTGTTGTTGCTGAACTTGCCTATGTGGTATTTACGGTACCATTATGTTCCATTCTTGCAAAAGTGAAAATTATTTTCTGTGATAATCAACATTGTGTTGCTAAAGCTAGCAAAATATTGGAAATTACACATAAATCACACATAAAACATTACGTTTACAGTATACTGTACTCCATTAAGACCAACTTGTGAATACAAGCTGTTTTTAGCTCACCAGCCAAACAATGACAGTGTTGTGTCCCATCTGGGCAGCAGCGTGCAACGGTGTCATCCCATCATTGGCTCTGATACTTGGCTCCGCCCCGCAGTCCTTCACTAGGTACTGGACGACTTCCAGGTGGCCCTCCTGACATGCAAGGTATAGTGGTGTGGCACCATTCTTAGTTTGGAAATTGACAACTCTAAAACACAAGCAGAAACACAAAAACAAGGAAATTAGGCATTTAAATAAAAGGCGATTAGAGATATAACAAATGTTTAATGTTGTCTCTATATAAATAGAATCTCTGTCTTTACATAGTCATGTAAACGTGGAGCATGAGCAAAACCCTGATGCTTTAAAATCATATGATATTACTACTTTCAGTTACAGTATAACTGCATGTGTTTACTGACATTTAATGATAATTTCCAAAGGTGCTGGTTAGGCCGACTCTATACGGGTCAGCAGACTGACAGAAGAAAGCAGGTAACTAGCCTTACAGCACCCCTGATAATATTTCATATTGTCTCACCACCATGATACAAGGGTGTTATCAGTGTTGAGCCAATAGTTGCTAAACCATTAACATGCTGTTGTTGGGTCGCTTGGGTTGTTGTTAATGCACTGTTATTGCAGTTGCTTGGGTGTTCTGGGTGGTTGATTTCTGTCTGAAGTCAAAAAAAGCCACCCTCAAATCTCTGATATTCTGGTCTCTAGATATGACTCTGGTCCCTCCTTCAGAGTAAATCTATCTAATCTAATTTTCTAATCTTTTCCTTGTTATATCATCATGGCGGGTCAGGCAAAGATGAGGAGATGTGGATTAAGGTGCAGTTTAATTACTTTATTAACCAAAATAAAAACAACAAAGGCAATCCAACTTAATAAGAATCAACGTAAAAGCTTCAAAAAACTAAATCAAACAGGGGAATATAAATACAGAAGAAAACGAGGAGTGAAACAACGCACAGGTGGGACTGAACAATAACCAAGGCAACAGATGACATTCTCACAGAAACTAATGTAAGAGGAACTACTGCTGCCTTCACATGCTATTGGAATAATCGTAAATACGAGTTTCCTAATTGGAAATACAAGATGGCGCTGCTCATGGCAGCCTTCGTGGCGTCGTCCGCAGTTGTTTTTATGTTTTTTTTAGTTTGTCCTGTCTTTAGCCATATCCCTGCAATCAGTTTCACCAGAGACGAATTGCTGGACATTCAGAAGTACACATCACCCGATATTTCACCGGATTTCGTTTATTCTGATGTTTTGCTGGACATTGTAGTCGGCGGAGCAGCGGTGCTATTTAGATGCTTCAGGACGCGCAGATGGGGGAAGCGAGCCGGCGCGCTGTGAAGCTTCGTCGGTGGGGATTAAGAATGCCGTTGCCTGGCATCCATCTGGCGAATCTCCGCTCTCTACCCAACAAAACAGACGAACTCCTTCTGCTTTCCCGGTTAAACAAGGATTTTTCAAACTCTGCTGCTCTGTGTTTCACGGAAACCTGGCTGAACGACTCCATTCCGGACAGCGCGCTTCATCTGCCGAGCTTTCAGCTGTTTAGAGCAGACCGCAACGCAGAATCAACGGGGAAATCGCACGGCGGCGGGACGTGCTTTTACATCAATGAACGGTGGTGTACAGATGTAACTGTGTTAAAGAAGATGTGCTGTTCAGATCTAGAAACGCTCTTCATTAACTGTAAACCTTTCTACTCGCAGCGGGAGTTTCACTCGTTCATTCTGGTGAGTGTTTACATTCCACCGCAAGCGCACATGAGCTCAGCTTTACTGGCAGAGCAGGGGCTTATGTGAGGATCCTGTTTGTGGACTTCAGCTCGGCCTTTAACAGTATCATTCCAAACCTCCTCCTGCCCAAACTAACTCAGCTCTCTGTACCCACCTCCGTCTGTCAGTGGATCAACAGCTTCCTGACAGACAGGCCTAAGGCTAGGTAAATTCTCATCCAGCACCCACACCATCAGCACTGGCGCCCTCCAGGGTTACGTCCTCTCCCCATTGCTCTTCTCCCTCTACACCAACGACTGCACATCTAAAGACCCCTCTGTCAAGCTCCTGAAGTTTGCAGACGACACCACACTCATCGGCCTCATTCAGGACGGTGACGATTCTGCTTACAGACAGGCAGTTAAGGAGCTGACTGTCTGGTGCAGTCTTAACAACCTGGAGCTCAACACGCTCAAAACTGTGGAGATGATCGTGGACTTCAGAAGAAACCCCCCTGCACTCCCCCCACTCACCATCATGAACAGCACTGTGACTGCAGTGGAGTCATTCAGGTTCCTGGGCACCATCATCTCCCAGGACCTGAAGTGGGACATTCACATAGAGTCCATTGTGAAAAAGGCCCAGCAGAGGCTGTACTTCCTTCACCAGCTGAGGAAGTTCAACCTGCCACAGGAGCTGCTGAAACAGTTCTTCTCCGCCATCACTGAATCCGTCCTCTGCACTTCAATAACTGTCTGGTTCAGCTCAGCTACCAAATCTGGCCTCAGAAGACTACAGAGGTTAGTCCGGACTGCTGAGCGAATCATTGGTACACCCCTCCCCACTCTCCAAGAACTGTACTCATCCAGAGTGAGCAAAAGGGCTGGCAAAATCACTCTGGACCCCTCACATCCAGCACACTCCCTCTTTGAACTGTTACCGTCTGGTCAACGCTACAGAGCTCTGAGCACCAGAACGACCAGACACAGGAACAGTTTCTTCCCTCAGGCAATCCATCTCATGAACAGCTGACAATAATAACACACACTATTTATACACTTATTTATATAACAAACATACTTAGTCTACATTACAATTTGCACATAACATACCTGTACATACAAAACTGTCTACTGTTATATACCTGTACATACAATTGTCAATTTGTATATTGTTATTCCTTATTTACTTGTTCTTTTTAATTCTTTTTATTATCTGTGTTTTTTGTTCTGTCACTGTCATTCTGTTGCGCTGCGGTAGCTTCTGTCATGAAAACAAATTCCTTGTATGTTTAAACATACCTGGCAATAAAGCTCATTCTGATTCTGAAATTAGACGTGAACACCTCTCAAGTTGTATTTACAACTGGGAAACTCGGAAATAATTTTGATACCAGTTTCCGAGTTGGACAGGCCATAAACTTTAAACATGATGGAGGGGACAACCACTGCTGCTGTCAATGCTATTCTCACAACAACTACATCACTTTGTCTTGTTGCTAAAGTAGTGTATTAATAGGCTATACACGAACGATTATTTGAAGCATATTGTATGTTTTATAAACAGTGAAATAACCATGTATTTTACCAAAAATCTAGCGTGGTGAATGTTTATATGATTGTCAACCAATGGAATGCTACATTTTATTCTTTTCAACAATAAAGCACTTGAATACGACAAGCTTGTAATCACACCATAAGAGGGAAATAGGACATTTCCGATAGCATGTGAAGGCAGCACAAATACAGGAATTTAGGAGATGAAGACAGAAACAACAGAACAAAATTATATCAAAATAAGAGTCCTGGATGAACCAAAACTGTGAAATAAATTATCGGTGTAGTAAGTCAGAAGAGTAGCAAGCTACATGATTTGTGTTATGTCCACAGCATAAAAGTTAAGGGCGGCTTGTTGAGATTTGTGCCATTAATCTTCCAACTCTGGTCTTTTGATTTTCCAAAGGCAGATAATAAAATATGCAAACATGAGTCTCATACACATACATTGAGGGAGAGGCCCAAACTATATCTACAGCCCAGAATATCAGAGATTTAAGAGAGGATTTTGACTGTAGGCAACCACAAAGACGACAACCAAGACAAAATCTAATGCTATTGTTTGTGTTTAAAGTATACAACAAATCTGACACGAGTACACTTAAAATGCAAAGTAATATTTGTGCCTATCTGCTAGTTCAAACAACATTTAACAGCAATTCTCCAAATTTTTGCACCTTGATCAAAAAAGACTAGTTCAAAGATTCTCAGTCCATAACTCCAGATTATAACTGCAGTATTTTGTCTTGGATTCTAATTATTAATGACATGATTATAAAGTATGAATGCCTAAAAATGCTCACATCACATTTAATTCCAAAATTAAAAGAAAAAAAACAAAAATAAAACTTATAGCACCTCTATACTCTCCCCCAAACACCACCACCAAATTCTCCTCTGTGATATGAGATTTTCTTTAGTTTTCCTGACCAATTCAACCTGAAAACTAATATTACAAAAAAAAATATATATATATATATATATATATATATATATATATATATATATATATATATATATATATACAGTGGGTACGGAAAGTATTCAGACCCCCTTAAATTTTTCACTCTTTGTTATATTGCAACCATTTGCTAAAATCATTTAAGTTCTTTTTTTTTTCCTCAATGTACACACAGCACCCCATATTGACAGAAAAACACAGAATTGTTGACATTTTTGCAAATTTATTAAAAAAGAAAAACTGAAATATCACATGGTCTTCAGACCCTTTTGCTCAGTATTTAGTAGAAGCACCCTTTTGATCTAATACAGCCATGAGTCTTTTTGGGAAAGATGCATCAAGTTTTTCACACCTGGATTTGGGGATCCTCTGCCATTCCTCCTTGCAGATCCTCTCCAGTTCTGTCAGGTTGGATGGTAAACGTTGGTGGACAGCCATTTTTAGGTCTCTCCAGAGATGCTCAATTGGGTTTAAGTCAGGGCTCTGGCTGGGCCATTCAAGAACAGTCACGGAGTTGTTGTGAAGCCACTCCTTCGTTATTTTAGCTGTGTGCTTAGGGTCATTGTCTTGTTGGAAGGTAAACCTTCGGCCCAGTCTGAGGTCCTGAGCACTCTGGAGAAGGTTTTCGTCCAGGATATCCCTGTACTTGGCCGCATTCATCTTTCCCTCGGTTGCAACCAGTCGTCCTGTCCCTCCAGCTGAAAAACACCCCCACAGCATGATGCTGCCACCACCATGCTTCACTGTTGGGACTGTATTGGACAGGTGATGAGCAGTGCCTGGTTTTCTCCACACATACCGCTTAGAATTAAGGCCAAAAAGTTCTATCTTGGTCTCATCAGACCAGAGAAACTTATTTCTCACCATCTTGGAGTCCTTCATGCGGGCTTTCATGTGTCTTGCACTGAGGAGAGGCTTCCGTCGGGACACTCTGCCATAAAGCCCCGACTGGTGGAGGGCTGCAGTGATGGTTGACTTTCTACAGCTTTCTCCCATCTCCCGACTGCATCTCTGGAGCTCAGCCACAGTGATCTTTGGGTTCTTCTTTAGCTCTCTCACCAAGGCTCTTCTCCCCCGATAGCTCAGTTTGGCCAGACGGCCAGCTCTAGGAAGGGTTCTGGTCGTCCCAAACGTCTTCCATTTAAGGATTATGGAGGCCACTGTGCTCTTAGGAACCTTAAGTGCAGCAGAAATTTTTTTGTAACCTTGGCCAGATGTGTGCCTTGCCACAATTCTGTCTCTGAGCTCTTCAGGCAGTTCCTTTGACCTCATGATTCTCATTTGCTCTGACATGCACTGTGAGCTGTAAGGTCTTATATAGACAGGTGTGTGGCTTTCCTAATCAAGTCCAATCAGAATAATCAAACACAGCTGGACTCAAATGAAGGTGTAGAACCATCTCAAGGATGATCAAAAGAAATGGACAGCACCTGAGTTAAATATATGAGTGTCACAGCAAAGGGTCTGAATACTTAGGACCATGTGATATTTCAGTTTTTCTTTTTTAATAAATCTGCAAAAATGTCAACAATTCTGTGTTTTTCTGTCAATATGGGGTGCTGTGTGTACATTAATGAGGAAAAAAAATGAACTTAAATGATTTTAGCAAATGGCTGCAATATAACAAAGAGTGGAAAATTTAAGGGGGTCTGAATACTTTCCGTACCCACTGTATATATATATATATATATATATATATATATATATATTAAAAAAAATATTACAAATCATTATTACGAGGTCCCAGAGACATTGTTGACCCTCTGAGACTCAGTGATACACCAGTCCAGTGTTTGTTGTTCCCAGTGGAAGCATCCAGCATTAATATGTCTGTCCCAGATCCTTCCTCAAAGTCACAGCAAGAGATCTAGAAGAGAACAGGAGTCTTCCTATAAATACTATAAAGCTCAGCTTTATTTGGACACAGACTGACGAGGCATCAATGAGTCTCTTAAGAGGATCAACGCTGATTCACTCGCTGTATTCTCTGGCTCTGTACAGGAGACAAACTATGTGGACGCTTACTAGAAGTAGAGCGATTGTTTTTTCTTTATGGCTCGGATCCAACCTTACATACACTGAACAAAATTATAAATGCAACACTTTTGTTTTTGCCCCCATTTTTCATGAGCTGAACTCAAAGATCTAAGACTTTTTCTATGTACACAAAAGGCCTATTTCTCTCAAATATTGTTCACAAATCTGTCTAAATCTGTGTTAGTGAGCCCTTCTCCTTTGCCGAGATAATCCATCCACCTCACAGGTGTGGCATATCAAGATGCTGATTAGACAGCATGATTATTGCACAGGTGTGCCTTAGGCTGGCCACAATAAAAGGCCACTCTAAAATGTGCAGTTTTATCACACAGCACAATGCCACAGAAGTTTTGAGGGAGCGTGCAATTGGAATGCTGACTGCAGGACTATCCACCAGAGCTGTTGCCCGTGAATTGAATGTTCATTTCTCTACCATAAGCTGTCTCCAAAGGCGTTTCAGAAAATTTTGCAGTACATCCAACCGGCCTCACAACCGCAGACCTCGTGTAACCACACCAGCCCAGGACCTCCACATCCAGCATCTTCACCTCCAAGATCGTCTGAGACCAGCCACCCAGACAGCTGCTGCAACAATCGGTTTGCATAACCAAAGAATTTCTGCACAAACTGTCAGAAACCGTCTCAGGGAAGCTCATCTGCATGCTCGTCGTCCTCATCGGGGTCTCAACCTGACTGCAGTTCATCGTCATAACCGACTTGAGTGGGCAAATGCTCACATTCGATGGCGTCTGGTACTTTGGAGAGGTGTTCTCTTCACGGATGATTCCCGGTTTTCACTGTACAGGGCAGATGGCAGACAGCGTGTATGGCGTCGTGTGGGTGAGCGGTTTTCTGATGTCAACGTTGTGGATCGAGTGGCCCATGGTGGCGGTGGGGTTATGGTATGGGCAGGTGTATGTTATGGACAATGAACACAGGTGCATTTTATTGATGGCATTTTAAATGCACAGAGATACCGTGACGAGATCCTGAGGCCCATTGTTGTGCCATTCATCCACGACCATCACCTCATGTTGCAGCATGATAATGCACGGCCCCATGTTGCAAGGATCTGTACACAATTCCTGGAAGCTGAAAACATCCCAGTTCTTGCATGGCCAGCATACTCACCGGACATGTCACCCATTGAGCATGTTTGGGATGCTCTGGATCGGCGTATACGAAAGCGTGTTCCAGTTCCTGCCAATATCCAGCAACTTCGCACAGCCATTGAAGAGGAGTGGACCAACATTCCACAGGCCACAATCAACAACCTGATCAACTCTATGCGAAGGAGATGTGGTCTTTGATTTCAGCTCATGAAAAATGGGGGCAAAAACAAAAGTGTTGCATTTATAATTTTGTTCAGTGTAGTTTGCTCTTGTATCCCCTCTTCCCTCTGAACAATCTTTCTCTTGAAAAGTAATGCAAAGAATATAGCTACAGTATTTCATGTGATTACTGCATGTTCTGAATACTATACTGCCATATTATTCTTACTATTTCAGCAGTATGTATACTGTGCAAAGTATGCTGACTTTATTTATCACCCTAGCCTAACATTTCCAATGTGACGTATAAAGCAAAAGAAATATTACGGTGTTAAATGTTTTTCTACACAAAATTGGTTTAAAACTGCTAAATAACATTTCCAAGATGATAACCGGATGAATTTACCTTCTGTATGAAATGTTTATCAATGTATGCTTCCATATATTAAATGTCTTGTCTGTTCTTCACAGTAAGAAGTACATTAGTATTCAATTCCAAACTTTGTCATGGCATATGAATTTTATATCACATTGATATTTTGACAAATGCTACTGTTATAGTCAACAAAGATAACTATACTGCAAGTTTACAACTTCCCATTGCAGTTTTGTTGAAGTTGTGCACTCACAATGCTAGACAGTCATGCTGATTATAACAGGAATGTTCTAGTTATGTCAGATTGCATTGTGTCGCTCACTCTCTTTGAAGACAGGATACACACACACACACACACACACACACACACACACACACACACACATAGTCAAACACAGGATTAAAGAGCAGAGTTAAAATCTGCCAGTAACCATGTAAACAGTCAGACTGCAGGAATCATCTAATTCAACAATCAGACAAAACAAGGTGGTCAATTTAATAGCATTGCAAATAAATTCTGCATGCAACGGATATGTTTCACAGTAGATATTGACGTTACAGGGATGACTCAGATGATGGGTTGTTAATCTAACAAACACATAAAAATAGCAAACATGTGACTGTGGTGGAGAGGCTTCCAAAGAAAAATAAAGAGATGCTGAATTTTTAAAACAGGAAGAGGAATTAATCAGGGACTCAGTCATTAGGAAGTGATCAGACGTATGAATCTTTCATGAGTGTAACCCTAACAGGCACAGTCACTCGTGGGGGGCCAGAGCACCACACACACACACGACTACAAATAAAACACACAATGAAACTTTGGTTATTTATATGGCTATAATATGGACAAACTGAAATACATTACATTGAGAATTTATATTCAAGTGAGATTCTTGTTTCACCAATGAAGTATTGATGGTGTATCATCATGTTATTTTCATAATTGACAGTCTAGACTCATGCAGCGTGGGACTTTCTCAGCTCTACAGAAACAATGTTTGTAATCACATCACGACACTATTGTATGTTCACAAAGGTCCCTGACCTGATACAGCCTTATTTGTGGCACAGCTGTCCTTCCTGTATGAATAATTTAGGCTCGAGTGAAAAGGTAACAGAAGCAGCTGTCAGAAGATGTGTGGCAGAGCAAAGCACTTCAACCAACAAAGTCCCACTTGACCTCTTATTCACAAGGCTCAGTTTATCGGCTTTTTTTGATTGTTACAGTAATTTTCTTACATGAGGAAGACCTTGATAAACAAGAACAAGTCAACCAACTGTAAATGATAATGGAAAGTAATTTAAACAGGCTGAAGTTGGACAAAAGGTTCATTTGGAATAATGTCCCAGTAGCATTTTCCATGTGCTCCAATCCAATTACTGAGTCGATAAGCTGAATTGAGAACAGGACCAGTCTGAAAGAATAATTCAAATTCTGTGAAGTGTATGAACAGATTCATTGAAAATTAGAATGACAAAAAAAAAAAAAAAAAGAATCGGATGATGCTACTTCTCTCAGAGGAGGGCTTAAAGGGATAGTTCACCCAAAAATGAAAATTTTCTCATCATTTACTCACCCTCATGTCCTTCCAAACCTGTATGAGTTTCTTTCTTATGTTAAACATAAAAGAAGATATTTTGAAGAATGCTGGTAATCACACAGTTGATAGTCCTCATTTACTTCCATAGTATTTATTTCCCTACTCTGGAAGTCAATGGGGACCAACAACCTTTTGGTTCACCTTTTTAGGTGAACTATTCCTTTAAGGAAAGTGCTGAAGGGAGAGTTACATATTCACATACACAATACCTTTACAACAACCCTGTTAGACTAAGATAAATGATGAAAATGCTCCCTTTTTTTTCCTGCTTTACAATCTCATCTCATCAGCCGCTCTGTATTTATAGCTGATGTACACTGAAAAAAAATAGTAGCCTAAAAAATGTGCTTCATGTGGTAACATTTAAACAAAAAAAAAAAAAAATGTTTTTTAACATTACTGAACCAGCCTAAATATATTAGGTTACACCAAAAAATTAAGATTGTCACAGTTATGATCTGTTTTCACTTAGTTTTCTATGTCCCCGTCATCCTACCTAGTTTGTCTCCATAGTAATTAGTTAATTGGCTCCACACCTGTTTCTGTTTCTCCCTGATTGCATTTTGTATTTAAAGCCTGTGTTCTCCCCTCTGCCTTTGTCTGCTATTACGTTTAGTTCTACGTATGGATTTGTGTTTGGTGGTACCTGTCTTCTCCTGTGGATTATTAAAAAGAACTCTTTTGTTTGTACTCCTTCGTCGTGCGCTATTTTATACACCAGACACGTAACAGAATAGCAGACCCTCAAGTGAGTAATTGAGCGGCGTTTTTTTCCTTTCTGTTTATTTTTATTTTTTATCGTTCCTCTCCCGGAATGGACTTGCCAGCCGTCCAACTCCTGTGCCTGGAGCAACAGGACCGTTCGCTGGAAGACCACACCAGGGACTTTCTTGTTCTGGCGTGCCTTACACACTTCCCAGATCGCTCGCTCTGCGTCTTCTACATCACCAGCCTGAGCGAGCGGTGTAAGGCACGCCTGCCAGCGAACGGTCCAAAGGAGGATTTCGCCGCTTTCGTGGAGTGGGTGTTGGAGAGTAATGGACTGTGTTTCTCCGTCTGCCCCGCCGAGGAAGACATCTCCAGCCCCACTCCCGAACCAGAGACCAGTCAGCCATCATCCTGCTGCACGGAGCTAATGCCTGAGCCCACCGCAGACGGAGAGCCTGAGCCTGCCGCGACTCGTGAGCCAGCGCGCAAACCCGCGACTGAGCCGATCATCGCCACGGAGCCTGAGCCACAATCATCGTCTGACCAAGTGCGTGAGCCGGCAACATCGCCCGTCCCTGAGGGAGTTTTGGTGGTGTTCGAGGGCTTGGAGGGAAGCCCCGCCCACACTCCCGCAACTGAGGGTGAGCTGCAACTGGTTTCTGGGAGTTATGAGGAACTAAGGGACATCTTTGAAATGGACCTAATAGACTGGTTTGGAGAAGAATTACCCTGTGCTCCTGAATCTCCTGTGTCTCCGCTGGTTCCGTCCAGCCCTGAATCTCCTGTGTCTCTGCTGGTTCCGCCCAGCTCATGTCCTCCTGTGTTCCCTCCCAGCCTCCCTCTCCCGCCTCCTCTCAAACCAGCCAGTTCCTCAGCTCCATCTCCGCTGGTGCCTGTCAGTCCCTCAGCTCACCCTCAGTCAGCGCCAGCAGGGCGCGCTGATCCGTCGCTTCGGGACTTCCAGCCTCCAGCTCCGCCCAGGCGTGAGGATCCCCTGTCTCCACCTCCCGCCTCCGAGCCCTGGACTCCACCTCGGTCCTTCGACCCATCAGCTCCGCCTGGGCTCCTAGCTCCCTTGTCTCCACCGTGGCCCGTCATCCCACTGGCTCCACCGGGCTCCCTCGTCCCTCCGGCTCCGCCTTGGTCAGTCGTCGACCATCCGCCGCCTCGGGACTCCACTCCTCTGGCTTCGCCTCGTCACTCTGTCCCTCCGGCTCTGTCAGGCTCCTCCTTCCCTTCAGCTTCACCTTCGTCCTCCGTCACTCCAGCTCCGCCGCGGCATTCCGGATCCCCGCCTCCGCCTCAGTCGCCTGAGCCGCTGGCTCCGCCTAGGCCCTCCGGATCCTCGATGTCACCCTGGCTCTCCGTCTGCTCGGCTCCATCCTGGGCTCCTCATCCACCGACTCAGTCTCCGGCAGTAGGCCCCCTGGTGTCGACGGTCCTTTCTCCACCATGGCTCCTCCCGCCGTCGACTCCACCGTGGGCCACCATCCTGGCTGGCCTCTGGATTTCCACCTGGCTCCTCCTGCTCCGGGCTCCTCCCTGGCTTCTCCCTCCATCTACTCCCCCTTGGACTTATTTTTTGGACTATTTTTGCCCCTTTCCTGTTGCCTGCCCTTCACCTGCTCCACGCCCACCTCCTGAACCCCCACCCTCCCTCCTCTGTTGGACTATGTTTTTCAGTGCGAGGACGCACCGTTCCGGGAGGGGGCGAACTGTCACAGTTATGATCTGTTTTCACTTAGTTTTCTATGTCCCCGTCATCCTACCTAGTTTGTCTCCATAGTAATTAGTTAATTGGCTCCACACCTGTTTCTGTTTCTCCCTGATTGCATTTTGTATTTAAAGCCTGTGTTCTCCCCTCTGCCTTTGTCTGCTATTACGTTTAGTTCTACGTATGGATTTGTGTTTGGTGGTACCTGTCTTCTCCTGTGGATTATTAAAAAGAACTCTTTTGTTTGTACTCCTTCGTCGTGCGCTATTTTATACACCAGACACGTAACAAAGATTAGGTAAAAATAGCTCTTTAATTGCAGGTTACCACTTTTTACAGTGTATTGTGGTGAATATTAGAAAAAGAAAAATCCTAAATTAAACTGTATATATGCTAGTAAATTAACACCTTACTCTAAAAGTTACTGAATTTCAAAATAACTAATTACAAACAATATGGTTTTTGAAGTTAGATTCATTCATTTATTTATTTGGAAATGTAAGTAGTACTTTCCCTTCCTTTCGGGTTAATAGTATAAAAAATGTATCCAAATTATTAAGCAAAATGCAGACTTTAAGAATAAATAAACAGAATGAAAAATATGAATTAATTTTATGAATCATTTAGTATCATATAAGGACAACAATGGCATTGAACTCCTTATAAAGAGACTCAACTCGGTTGAAACTGAGAACAAAAAATTGCAGTAATATATTTTCAGGTCTTTAAGTTTCAATATGATCTACACCCCTGGGAGAGAGTCAAGATTTTTAGCGAATAATGAATATATTTTCAAGAATCGAAGGAATTGATTTTAATCTCTTTCTCATTAGAGGGTAATCAATCTAAATTAACCTGTCTATCATATTTCACAAAAAAATATCAACTCTGTCACCTTGAGATTCTTACATTTTGTGCAAATAAGAGTCCATCCTCCCATCTCTGAAGTTAGTGCCCCTAATCTGCATTAGCTGGATGTGTAACTGCCTCCCACCCCCTTTGTGGCACCTTATGTCTACATTGAGTTTTATGACCAATGCATTCATGTGAACCCTTTAGCTTTATCACAAGAGAACCACAATGTGTCCTGCATGGCCTGTGAGAACAGGATACGCGTGAGCAACACCCCAATTTGATCTCTTCTCATAAATCGCCGGTTCATTCCCTTTATCTACATCTGTCCTGGCACATATTCTCCTTTCACAAAAGACACTGATACCCTAATGAGGCCAACAGCGTGCTCCATTGAGCAGTCAGTCTGACCGGAGCTGATAATGCTCAGTGTCCCGCCAGGGTCAAAAGACAGTGAGATAGCAGAAGGAGGCAACATTTCTCATGTGCAATAGTTTTCTGCTTTTTTATTCTCTATTATATATTGCACGGTAAATGCAAGTTGTCACTGCAACAAGCTATTTTGTGTTGCTTTAACAGGTAACAGAAGTAATAGTGTCTTTAAATCTTATATAATTTACACCATCTTATGTTAATTCTCATAAATTAGAGTTAACATACAAGAGAACGGACTTAAGTAAGGGTAGATGCCATATTAAAATGAGGATGAAAGGGCTAGAAGTGGTAAAATACTTTTATCGACGCCGAACAATAAAGACAAGAGACACAATTGCTTGATATGATCTAATTTAGGTTTGGCTTTATATGGTTTAAATGTATTTATGTAAAAGATTTGGAGAACAGATTTGGAGAAATGTATCATTACATCACTTGCTCACCCATGGATCCTCTGCAGTGAATGAGTGCCATCAGAGTGAGAGTCCAAACAAGCTGATAAATACATCACAATAATCCACAAGTAATCCACACCACTCCAGTCCATCAGTTAATGTCTTGTAAAGTGAAAAGCTGTGTGTTTGTAAGAAAGAAATACATAATTTTAACTTTAAACTGTCGTTTATGAACAAAATACAATACATCTATTACATCTATAATAACACTTCCTTAAAAGTCTGTCCTCTGTTGTCCTCTCAAATCCACCCACTTTTTTTAGAACTCTTTTGGACTATTCCCCTTGCAAACTGTGCTTGATCTGTGTATATATCTCTCCTGATTCAGGCAAGATTACTTTTTCACTGGAAAAAGCAATGTTATGGATAGAGTATTTTAGCTGGATGCTTGTATTTTAGCTGGATGCAACAGTTTAAACTTAAAAATATCTTGATGGATTTGTTCATTACAAACATGCAGCTTTTCTCTTCACAAGATGTGAATTGATGGGTTAGAGTCCTGCTTTTATCAGATTCTCATTCTGACGGCACCCATTCACTGCAGAGGAACCATTGCTGAGCTTAATACTAAATTTCTCCAAATCTGTTCAGATGAAGAATTCATCTACATATTGATGGCCTGAGGGTAAGTACATGTTCAGTAAATTTTCATTTTTCGGTGAACTATTCCCTTAATTATTGTTTAGTTTCATTATGAAACTGTATATAGTTTATATCACATTGATACTTTTTATGCCTCACTGGGAGGCATAAAAAAGTAGTTGATTAGATAGTAAACTACCACAATGTATTATTACTTACTAATTCTTTATTCAGTGTTTCTTGTTAGTTAACAGTAGCTAGTTAGTAATCATTAGTTAATATAGTGTTACTCATTTGTTCCTGTGTAATTATTCATAATTGACGGAAAGAGTATGTAAAGTTTTTATTCACATTGATCAATGTACATACATAGAGCACATCAAATATTGTAAACAGAAGCTCACACATGATTTCTTTATGTACGAGAACCAATGATGATTGCTCTCGTGCATGAAGCAAGGCTGGTTGAGCTGACGTTGACAGATGGTATCTTTTCAGAAAACTTGGAATAAACAGCTTGAATCATGTGGATTACTTTTACGATGGCTTTATGAAGTTTTTGAACTTTCAATGGAGGGACAGAAATCTCTTTAATTTTGTTAAAAAATTGGGTAAACATGGGTTTAAATGGTATGACAGTGAATGGTGCATCTGTAAATTATTTCTGTCTATGGTGTGTTTTCCATTCAACAACATAAGTCGCTGATTAACTACCATAGAACGATGCATTGTTGGAGAAACTAGCCAGCTAGTCATGACTGTTTCCTGAAACTGTAGAAACACTGTCACGCCCCTGGACTGTTTTTGTTATGTTTTGCTGCCCATGTGCTCCGTGACCCAGTTTCTGTCTCCCGTTGATTGTGTTAATTTGATTCCAGGTGTGTCTCGTTTCTCCCTGATTGTCCTGTGCTCTTAAGCCCCAGTCCATTCAGTTTGTGTTTGTCGGGTCTACCAGTTATGTTCATGTGTCATTCCTCGTTCCTGTTGTGGATTTACACCAGTGATTGTTCATTAAAAAACTGTTTAACGCTTCTCCGCATCTCCTGCTTTCCTTCCGGCAGCGAACCGTGACAGAAGACCCAACCGAAACAGTTTACCTCCATGTGTTCCCTCCGTTTTTGTTTCTGTTTTTACCCAGTGTTTTTTGTTTCCATAGTGTTTCCTTCCCATGGATTCTCTCGCCCTCAAGTTCACCGCCCTAGCCCGCAAAGACCTCTCCCTTTTGGAGTATGCGGTTGAGTTCAGCCAGCTCGCCGTTTTAATGGAGTTTGACGACACTGCGCTGAACTCGCTGTTCTGGATCGGGGCAAATTACTATTGTCCCGTCGACCTCCCAGACAGCACTGAATTAAGCTGGAGGGAAGCCATTATCCGGTGTCTGGTGAGTGTCTATTCCCGATCCGGAGCACAGCCAGACCCAGAGCCCAGCCCACCATCTCCCCGCTGCGTGGAGCGTGAGCCCGAGCCCACCGCTGACGGAGAGCCAGAGCATGTCGCGACCGACGAGCCATCGCCCAGGAGTGCGACAGAGCTGAGGATCGCCACAGAGCCAGAGCCTCAAGGATCGTCAGACCAGGTGCGAGAGCCGGCAACAGTGCCTGCCACGAGGGAGAATGCTGCGGACGGTGAGAGCGCGGAGAGGAGCTCCGCCCCCCGTACCGCGGCTGAGGGTGAGCTGATTATGGAGTGTGGACTGTGCCACAGCAAGGGAGAGAGGGCTCCAGTCCCCGAGTCCAGTCTAGAGTGCACTTCTGTGCCCGCGCCTTCAGAGTGCCCGCTCCTCGAAAGCATCCTCCAGTGCCCGTGCCTCCAGAGCGCCCTCCAGTGCCCACTCCTCGAAAGTACCCTCCAGTGCCCACTCCTCGAGAGTGCCCTCCCGTGCTCGCTCCTCCAGAGCGTCCTCCAGTGTTGGCTCCAGCCCCCCTGTTAAGCCCAGAAAGGGCTCCCGTTTCTGTGTTAAGCCCAGACAGGGCTCCCGTTCCTGTGTTAAGCCCAGAGAGGGCTCCTGTTCCTGTGTTAAGCCCAGAGAGGGCTCCTGTTCCAGAGTTAAGCCCTGAAAGCCCGGAGCCTCACAAATGCCCGCCCACCCACCTGCTCCTGCCTCCTCCTCTGCTGTCATCTGGCAGCCCCTCTGCTCACCCTCAGCCCACTATCAGCACGGTGCGAGCTTTGTGGGACTGCCATCCTCCCACAACAGCTGGAGTATCCCTCACCACCGTCTCCAGCCTCCGAGGCCCGGACTCCGCCTCGGCTTCTAGCTCCCTCCTCTCCTCTGTGGCCCATCTGTCCACTGGCTCCGCCGGGCTCCCTCGTCCCTCCGGCTCCGCCTTGGTCTCTCGTCGACCATCCGGCGCCTCGGGACTCCACTCCTCCGGCTGCGCCTCATCCCTCCATCCCTCCAGCTCCGTCAGGCTCCTCCATCCCTTCGGCTCCTCCTCAGTCCTCTGTCGCTCCAGCTCCACCGCGGCCATCTGGATCCCCGTCTCCACCTCGGTCGCCGGTGCCATCTGCTCCGTCTTGGTCCCCCTGATCCTCCCTGTCGCCCTGGCACATCGGCTCTCCGTCTCCACCTCGGGCTCCTCCACCACCTGCTCTGCCGCTGTTGGTCGGCCCCCTTGAGTCGTCAGCCCTTCCTCCACCATGGCTCCTCCCTCCGTCAGCTCCACCACGGATCGACATTATGGCTGTGGCCTGGGTCCCATCTGGCACTGCATGCTTCAAGTCCCTCCTGTCTCCTCCCTGGCTCCTTCCTCCTTCGTCGCCTCCCTGGTCTCTGTCTCCTCCGCTTCGCTTTGGGTGGTTCTTTGCCTCCACATCATGCATTAAAATCCTTTAATACACGGCTAGCCGTTGATTATCCCTTACTTATTCCATGGTCTGTCTGAATACTGGATTCTGATTGGCTGGCAGGTATGGAGTATAATCGTTTAATGCACAGGTAGTTCCAAGTCAGTTTAATCACCGTTCTATATTAATGCGCTGCTTTAATTGATGCACACTAACCAACACGCATCACTCGCTCACACACACACACACACACGGAGAGAGAAAGAGAGAGAGAGAGAGAGAGAGAGATCGCAGATTGTGCTGCACACATGCATAAACTTTGAACGCTTCCCCGTGATTTTTATTTATAAAATAAAAGATAGATACTATCGCTACATTATATTCCCCAGCAACGAGGTGATAAAATCGCTGTTTTTGAAGTAATTTTTTGTAGAGAGAGACGCGCAGACACAGCAAGCAGGTACACACAACTGTCCTCTCTCTCCCTCTCCCTCTCTCTCTCTCTCTCTCTCTCTCTCTCTCTCTCTCTCTCTCTCTCTCTCTCTCTCTCTCTCTCGATCGATCGATCGATCGATCGATCGATCGATCAATAATTAATTGAAATACATGCTATAATTCATTAAAATAAATGTGGTCTTACCACACTATTTCATCTCTGTGTCTGATTTGAAGCTGGCAGAATGCTAGCACTAACGAGCCGTAACTGACGAAAATAACTGTCATTTTTACCCATTCGTTCAAATATTGCGCTGCAAAGAGCAAGACAAGTTTTAACTTGTCTATTACTTGGCAAATGACCATGGAATAAGCGGGAAAATCATTGGCTAGCCGTGCATTAAAGGAATTTTAATTTTATTTTTAAAGGCAAAGAACCACCTGCCGTGAAGTGGAGTGCTTCCGCGAAGTGCAATCCTTTAATGCACGGCTAGCCGTTGATTATCCCTTACGTAAACACTATGTATATATATGCTTATTTATAAGTGTTTATAAGCATTTTTACAACAAAAAATGTCTGGTTCTATATATATATATATATATATATATATGTATTAGGGGTGTAACGGTACACGTATTCGTACTGAACCGTTTCGGTACGTGTCTTTCGGTTTGGTAGGCATGTGTACCGAACAAATACAGTATTTTTTTTTTTCCAGGAAATTCAAATAATAAATGGCGTTTTGACAGTCTTTGATGTGGTATGACAGATCGCTGTATAAACACCTTGGAGAGCCGCTTCTGGGATGGTTCAGAAACGTGCTGGTATAAACACAAGCAAACTAGAACGGCCGCGATCAGCTCCGGTTCCTGTGTCTGAGCCGTGACACGCCGATGGCAGAGCGGAGCGCGAGTGAACATGATCATTCCGTTTCAACTGCGGAAAGACATCAACAAAACAGCATGGAAATAAAATATCATGTAGCATTTCATTTACCCCAGCAAGTCATCAGTGTCCACAGCTCGTTAGTTCACTAGAGAAATGAAGTCTAGAGAGGAGCATTTCGCAAAATATTACACAATATACTCATTATACTTTACTAAACCTGTAAGTCTTAATTATTTAATGTATGTTTAAATTAATCTGTTATGAAATGAAACATGCTATGACAGCCAGTGTGTAGTTGAATATATTTTAACAAATAGCCTAGAAATTTTATTATTTATAAGTTAATTTAAAAACTGCATTATGTGCAATTTACATGTTTGAAAATATTTTTTTCTTTTCATTAAAGTTGAGTGTTGATTATCTATTTAAAAATAAATAGTAATTAAATTTAAGTTTGGGTTAAGTTGTTAGGCCTAATTGTAACCTTATAATGTAAAAGGGCTCCCTATAGTTTTAAACATAAGCTGAGGTAGATTTTTATCACTAAGAAAATTTAAACTATAACTGAATGTGTTTAAAGAAAGAACAACTTGTTCAGTAAACCACTGTTTAATAAAAAAAAAATAAATAAATAAAAATAAATAAAAGTTTAGTTTTTCCCCCTGCTGTACCGAAATCATATCGAACTGTGACGTTAAAACCAAGTTACGTACCGAACGGTCATATTTGTGTACGTTACACCCCTAATCTATATATCTATATATCTATATATCTATATATACAGTGGGTACGGAAAGTATTCAGACCCCCTTAAATTTTTCACTCTTTGTTATATTGCAGCCATTTGCTAAAATCATTTAAGTTAATTTTTTTCCTCATTAATGTACACACAGCACCCCATATTGACAGAAAAAACACAGAATTGTTGACATTTTTGCAGATTTATTAAAAAAGAAAAACTGAAATATCACACGGTCCTAAGTATTCAGACCCTTTGCTGTGACACTCATATATTTAACTCAGGTGCTGTCCATTTCTTCTGATCATCCTTGAGATGGTTCTACACCTTCATTTGAGTCCAGCTGTGTTTTATTATACTGATTGGACTTGATTAGGAAAGCCACACACCTGTCTATATAAGACCTTACAGCTCACAGTGCATGTCAGAGCAAATGAGAATCATGAGGTCAAAGGAACTGCCTAAAGAGCTCAGAGACAGAATTGTGGCAAGGCACAGATCTGGCCAAGGTTACAAAAAAATTTCTGCTGCACTTAAGGTTCCTAAGAGCACAGTGGCCTCCATAATCTTTAAATGGAAGACGTTTGGGACGACCAGAACCCTTCCTAGAGCTGGCCGTCCGGCCAAACTGAGCTATCGGGGGAGAAGAGCCTTGGTGAGAGAGGTAAAGAAGAACCCAAAGATCACTGTGGCTGAGCTCCAGAGATGCAGTCAGGAGATGGGAGAAAGTTGTAGAAAGTCAACCATCACTGCAGCCCTCCACCAGTCGGGGCTTTATGGCAGAGTGGCCCGACGGAAGCCTCTCCTCAGTGCAAGACACATGAAAGCCCGCATGAAGGACTCCAAGATGGTGAGAAATAAGATTCTCTGGTCTGATGAGACCAAGATAGAACTTTTTGGCCTTAATTTATAAGCAGTATGTGTGGAGAAAACCAGGCACTGCTCATCACCTGTCCAATACAGTCCCAACAGTGAAGCATGGTGGTGGCAGCATCATGCTGTGGGGGTGTTTTTCAGCTGCAGGGACAGGACGACTGGTTGCAATCGAGGGAAAGATGAATGCGGCCAAGTACAGGGATATCCTGGACTAAAACCTTCTCCAGAGTGCTCAGGACCTCAGACTGGGCCGAAGGTTTACCTTCCAACAAGACAATGACCCTAAGCACACAGCTAAAATAACGAAGGAGTGGCTTCACAACAACTCCGTGACTGTTCTTGAATGGCCCAGCCAGAGCCCTGACTTAAACCCAATTGAGCATCTCTGGAGAGACCTAAAAATGGCTGTCCACCAACGTTTACCATCCAAACTGACAGAACTGGATAGGATCTGCAAGGAGGAATGGCAGAGGATCCCCAAATCCAGGTGTGAAAAACTTGTTGCATCTTTCCCAAAAAGACTCATGGCTGTATTAGATCAAAAGGGTGCTTCTACTAAATACTGAGTAAAGGGTCTGAATACTTAGGACCATGTGATATTTCAGTTTTTCTTTTTTAATAAATCTGCAAAAATGTCAACAATTCTGTGTTTTTCTGTCAATATGGGGTGCTGTGTGTACATTAATGAGGAAAAAAAATGAACTTAAATGATTTTAGCAAATGGCTGCAATATAACAAAGAGTGAAAAATTTAAGGGGGTCTGAATACTTTCCGTACCCACTGTATATATATATAGTCACACTTTATTTTAAGGTCCAATTCTCACTATTTCCAAACCATTAACTACAATATTTGCCACAGTAAACTCCTAATTTGCTGTTTATTAATAGTTATGTGTGTGTGTGTGTGTGTGTGTGTGTGTGTTTATATAATGAAAGTGAAATGCTTGTTGCCAGTTATTAAAGGAACACTCCACTTTTTTTGAAAATAGGCTCATTTTACAACTCCCCTAGAGTTAAACAGTTGAGTTTTACCGTTTTTGAATCCATTCAGCCGATCTCCGGGTCTGGCGGTAGCACTTTTAGCTTAGCTTAGCATAGTTCATTGAATCGGATTAGACCATTAGCATCTCGCTCAAAAATGACCAAAGAGTTTCGATGATTTTCCTATTTAAAGCTTGACTCTTCTGTAGTTACATCGTGTAGTAAGACCAACGGAAAATGAAAAGTTGCGATTTTCCAGGCCGATATGCCTAGGAACTATACTCTCATTCTGGCGTAATTATCAAGGAACTTTGCTGCCGTACCATGCGTGCAGCAGGCGCAATGATATGATATTACGCAGCACCTGAAAGTAGTCCCCACCTAGCTGCTACTGCGTAATGATATTACGCAGCGCCTGAAAGTAGTCTTCACCTAGCTAATATCATTGCGCCTGCAGCTAAGCTAAGCTAAAAGTGCTACCGCCAGACCCGGAGATCGGCTGAATGGATTCCAAAATGGTAAAACTCAACTGTTTAACTCTAGGGGAGTTGTAAAATGAGCCTATTTTCAAAAAAAGTGGAGTGTTCCTTTAATAATGTAAATCAATCTTTGTCCACACAGTCCACACAGATTCTAACAAAGAGAGTTATAAATTGGTATTTGTTTGCCCTGTCCTGGCTATATCTTTATACATTTTCACTTTTTAGAAATTTTGATTTATTTTCATGAATTTCCATCATTTGTAGGAAATTTCTATGTGCCAATTCGTTTCACTCTGAAAAGCCAGGCTGTGTTTTTTATAGGAAAGGGGTTCCTGCATAAACAACTGAATGACAAACAAAGGAACAACAAAACATACAAAACAACAAAAGTTGTGACCCAAATGACTTACTATACATTATATATTTATTCTATGCACTATGTACTCTACCATCTAGTGTATGAATTATATAAGATTATTTTTCATCCAGCTTTGGAGTATAATAGCCCGCCCCCTCCAGTACGTAATTAAAGCTGCGACAGTTGAGCAAATGAAGTGTCCAACATTTTTTTCCTTGCATGTGCAACATCTAGGCATTTGAAGAGCACTTTTTTATTTTTTGGAATTTTCAGTGTGAACACAATAATCACACTATTTTATTTTTTAATAAAAATGACACAGAATAGTGAATAAGTATGCAAATTAGAATGCACCTATAGAATAACACTGTTATTTCACATCTAAAACTTACACCTAAGGATCGTTTAAGAACACTAATTTAAAGATCTTAACATTCATAAGTCCTGTATGGTTGTGACATGGTAAGGTAAGTGCCTGAATGATTAAAAAAGCTGAAGGAAATCAAAACAAGGTCTTGATACCTTGGTTGAATTCTACCAAGCAAAACTGTCTCAATATTAGAGAGTGTATGAGCTTACTGTGGGCTGTGTTCCAGTAGCAGCCTGAGTGAGGGTAAGTCCCCTTTAGCTGCAGCATAATGAACAGGCAACGCCCCCGTATCCGTGGCAACAGTAGGATCCCCTTCCCCACTTTTCAGCAGCCAATCAATGATCTCATGATGGCTGAAGCGAGAAGCCAGGTGCAGGACAGTGGCCCCTGAGCTGTCCGTATCCTGTAAACAACACAGAATATAATAAATAACACATAATATATTAAACCATATCATACAATAACTCACATGCGGCTGGAATACAGAAATATAATTCAATGGTAAATTTCGATATTACTCAAGGGCAGCAATTTGCATGTTACATGTTATAAAGCACTGACAGGGAACATGGATGCATTTTAACAGATTTTATACTCTGTGAGACCAAATTTGAATCATTTTCAGTACATATGCTGACTCAGAGTCTCTGGGGGATCGTATTTAACTGGCCAAAGTTTTTTTTTGTAGTCATTCAACTTGCAGTGCAGGTATGAAACACAATAATGTAACGTGAAGCCCTGCTGTAGACGTCGCGCTCCCCCTTGATGGCAGAGATAACTTCCACTACTGCATGTGCACAGAAGGAAAAAGGACAACAGCAGGAGCTCTAGTTACTTTTTCATTACGACAAACAGTTTTTTGAAGTGATGAAGTGAGGTGTAAAACTAGACCTAAAACAATATTAATGTTACTTTAACATGTGTATTTAATTTTATTTTAATCAAATATAAAAATTATTAAAACAAAATTCTAGTAAATCTGCAGAATATATATATATATATATATATATATATATTAAGTATTTCATTATAATACCAAAATACAAAGGTTCTTACACTCAAATGAACACTAATAAAAGATAAAGAATTAAGTGTTTTGTTGTTGTTGTTGTTGTTTGTTGATTTTTTTTTTTTAAACCTTACTTCTGGCTTCAGGTCCTACTTCAACTAATAAAAGATTTATGACAAAACAACTATATTTCAAACAGAAAATATGTTTCACCTACTGAGAATGATATATGAACTAGCTATCGACACAACATGACTGTCATGACTGTATCCAAAGGGTGTTTAGGCCCAAATAAATGTACTAACACAAGCAGGCTAGTATTATTTACACTGTTTACACCCTGAATAACTACGGACAATCTTAGTGAAATTATTTAGTGAAAATTTGAATGTAGAGACAATTTTATTTAACCTTACAATACAATGCAAACTTCCTCTGATTTTTCATCTGTTTAAATTTTTTTAAACTTCAGATGTCCTTAATTTGTAGTTCATGGTAATCCTTACTATACGAAACACATTTAAGAACACTAATTTAAAGGTCTTACTATACAAAATACGAAACATACAAGAATGCAAAACAACAGTTACTAATATCGTCATGAATTTAATCTGTGTTTTCATTTTTCAAAGACAAGCAAGTACATCTTGTTGTAGGAAAAGAGACAAGGTCCCTGTTGTAGAAAAGAGGTACACTTTGGCATACTTTAACATTTTATATTTATTACAGAAATAAAATACATTAAAGGATTATTAAGTGTGAACTGAATGTAATGTTTTTGGACACTTAATTACATGCTATTTGGAATGAAATTAAAGGTTTATTATAGTTTAAGTTTTATATTATGTTAATTTTTAAATGCAATTACTTGAAGTTGAGTCCTTTTTTGACCCACTTGCATGACAAAAGATTATTTAAAATATTTATTTAGATGATTTAAAATGTACTTTAAGCTGCGAATTTTCATTTGACATTATTACAAAGTGCACTTTTAAATGTGTGTTAAGAAACACAGTCATGAGTTATTTCAGTAATACTGTATTACATTATCTGCAAGTAGGCTATAGTTTTTAAAATATATATACTTAAACTACACTAAAAATATTTCCCAAAAACAGCAGTTGGATAAAGACACTGTGGCACTTCCATCTCATTCCACTAAAATCTTTTCCTCTTATTGTTTTGCATGGGCAGAACAGAACAGTCTGAGTGCTCTTAGCACTAAACGAACACACTGGCTTCATTCCATAATTATACTCACTGCATTTATCACATACTTGACTCCAGCAGGACGGTATTATCCACAGCACGGGTCAAGCGGCTAAACTGAAGTCACACTCTTAATAAGACCTCGGAAACACTGTTGAGTAAATTCTCTGACCATGAGACTGAAGGTTAAATGAGTGTTATAAGGATCTCCTACTAATGAGATGAGATTTCTTAGCATATGAGGTGACGACTAGGCCATGAAATCAGTTTATGCCCCAGTGTGGTGCTGAGCATACCCTGATGGGCATCTTTCAATGTCTGCATTAGAATGGTTTATTTATGTTTTGTCAGGTAAAAGACACAACAAGCTTAATGATTTTAAAAGCCAAATTAAGCGTGACAGCGGGGTCGTCGGTTAATGAGGAGAAAGGCGGGACTGAGTACAAGAGGCTCAGAGCTATAGGGAGGCCCACAGCTTCCTAAATCACTAAACAACATTAAACACCACCACAATGTTATGTAAATGCTTGTTCTTGACTATGCACAGAAAAATACCTTGATCCATGTCTAATTGTGTGAAATTATGAAAATAATAATAATAATAATAATAATATGTTGCATATAACATGTTGCAAATTTATACTGTGCTAATGAGAATAATTTAAATTTTCATACATTTTTTAGACAAACACTTGTACTGTGATTTTCGGTTTTGTTCAAGGTGATTAGGCTAATTATTTTTGTAGATTTGTTTGTTTGTTTTTATTAAATATGCATGTACTGCATAGCTCCAAAATATACAGTGTGGTTACAAGAGTACTGTATATGTTATAAAAAGCCAATATTCACTGAAAGTAACCAAAGATTGTACACCTTTTGCTTAAAGGAGTGTTGTTTCTTTCTTCCTTTCTTTCCTTTTTTTATTTATTTTTCTTGCTGTATCAACAGTATTCACATTAGGTAGCAATTTTTACTCAAAGTTTTCAAGTTTACATAAAAGTAGGCAATAAATATCATCCAAAATACATTTTCCACAGAACACCCACTGTACCCTACTACTTCCTTATGGTGTAATAACCAGTGTTGGGGAGTAACTAGTTGCATGTAACTAAATTACATAATTTAATTACAAAATAAATGTAACTGTAATCAATGTACTGTACAAAACTGTACAAAATAAATGAAACTGTAATCAGTTACATTTACTGAGAAAAAAATGTGCAATCAAATTACAGTTACTTATGAAAATGTTAATGATTACAAAGGGGGTTACATCTAAAAAAAAAAATTCACACACCCACATACAGATTTAGTTTTCCAAAATTGCATTGACTGCTCTAAAATATGAGACACAAATGTTTTAGGATTTTAAGAAACATGCTTATTTGATAACTGTTTTATTTCCTATTTGGGTTTATGTATATACTTTATTCATTTATTTTTTTTAATTAACTGGGGGTTTTTTTCCTAAGCCACTGATGCCAGTGTTTTCTGTCATAACTATGCAAAAATTTGATTTTAAAAACAATATTGTAGCTACTAAATTATTTCTTATTATGGTTTTAAATATGCATTTAACATCTGATTGAGCTCAAAGTAAATCTGATTTTGTGGTGGCTGTGCTTTAACATTAAATTATTATCATCTTAATTCATGGGATAAAGTGACCGTAGGCTAATGAGTGTTGAGTCCTATTGTAAGGTTAAACCTGCCTGGTTTATATGTTTGAAAATGATTAACAGTTGAAAACATCGGAAATTTAGAAAAGTGATCAAAAAGTAATCAATTGTAATCAGGTATATTACATTATTAATGTCACGATTGTAAACTGTGGCGAAATGAGGAACGAGGAGACATGGACAAACTCAAAATAACAGTCATTTAATGATCCAAAACGGGGATACACAAGGCAGGCTGAGACACACAGCAACAACATTGACGTTTAATACCGGACACTAGACAATGGAAAACACAGGGCTTAAGTAACAGAACTCAATAAGGTAATTGATTAAACACAGGTGAATCAAAGGAACTAAATGAGAACTAAACGAGAACAAGAAACAGGAAGGACCAAATATGGGCGTAAGGGAGCACATGGGGAACAAAACACAAGACATAACACAACACAACACAAGCCTGACAGGATGCCCCCCTCCGGAAGGCACGTCCTCGCGCCATACAACATCAAAGGGGTGGGAGGGTGGGCGCCTTGGAGATCCCTCAGGACAGGCTTGGACGGGACGGGATGCCTCCAAGGCGGTCCCAGATCCGGGCACCATGCCGGAGCAGACAGTTCGGGGGGCCATGATGGATCAGGGAGTTCAGGGGACCATGGCGGAGCAGGGAGTCCAGGAGGCCATGGCAGAGCAGGGAACTCGGGAGGCCATGGCGGAGCAGGTGACTCGGGAGGTCATGGCGGGACAGCCTCCGGGGCCTTGGCTAACAGCCAGGAGCCCTCCTTGGGCTAAACTCAGGAACAGGAGCCCTCCTTGGGCTAAACTCAGGAACAGGAGCCCTCTCTGGGCTTAATGGGAGAACAGCAGCCCTCTTACGACTCTGGTCTGGGGCTAGAGCCATCTCTCAACTCTGGTCTGGGGCTAGAGCCAACACTGGAGCGAACTCTGGGGCTGGAGCCAACACTGGAGCGAACTCTGGGGCTGGAGCCGACAGCCTTTTCCTCCTCAGATTCCTCCTTTGGCTTGAGGTGGGGGGGACAGCTGCTGTCGGCATAGGGCTTGACAACGCCATGGCCGGCGGGCTGGAGGGAGCCACAGCTGGCGAGCTTGGGGGAGCCGCAGCTGGCAGGTTTGACTGACGAACGGCCGGTTAACTTGACTGATGAGTGGCCGGCGAACTTGAGTGAGCAGCAGCCGACAGGCTGGAGAAAGCCGTGGCCAGCGGTCTTGACTGCGTAGCGGCCGGCGAACTTGACTGATGAGCAGCCGGCGAACTTGAGTGAGCAGCGCCCGACGGGCTGGAGAGAGCCACGGCCAGCAGGCTTGACTTTGGAGCAGCCAGCGGGCTTGGGGGAGCCACAGCCGGTGGGACTGACTTCGGAGCGGCCAGTAAACTTGACTCATGAGCGGCCGGCGGGCTTGGAGGAGCCGCAGCCGGCGGGCTTGACTGATGAACGGCCGGCAGACTTGACTGAGGATCGGCCGGCAGGCTTGAGTGAGCCGCGGCTGGCCGGCTTGACTTGAGAACAGACAGTGTTTGTGGCCAGAGACGATGCTGGGAGCAGATGGGTGGTCGGAACATTTGGCTGGGTATGTGGAGGGTCCTGGCGAGGGGTGAGCTGGCAAGGCCCAGTGGTTTTCAGGAGAGACTGGATGATGATCGCTCTGAACCTCTTCTACTTTGAGACTTACACCATTCAAATAAAGGACATGATTAACCAACTCGATCAGGGGAAAACTGTACGTGGGAAGATCGCAGCCGATTACGTCATCATCCAACTCCAGCTGAAAACAGACACCAAAAGCGGTGTCGAACTAGCTCACCTGGTTGGAGAGCTCTAGGAACTCCTCTACATACCTCTCCAACTCCCGACCACCCTGCTGCAAACAACAAAGCCTGTCTTCAGCCGCAGTCATCTTGTTTGGTCCGGTATTCTGTCGCGATTGCAAACTGTGGCGAAACGAGGAACGAGGAGACGTGGATAAACGCAAAATAAAACTCATTTAATGATCCAAAACGGGGATACACAAGGCAGGCTGAGACACACAGGAACACAACATTGACGTATAATACCAGACGCTAGACAATGGAAAACACAGGGCTTAAGTAACAGAACTCAACGAGGTAATTGATTAAACACAGGTGAATCAAAGGAACTAAATGAGAACTAAACGAGAACAGGAAACATGAAGGACCATATATGGGCATAAGGAAACACACGGGGAACAAAACACAAGACATAACACAACACAAGCCTGACAATTAAAGTAACTGAAATAGTTACACTACTTGTTACATTTTAGCAACTTGTAATCTGTAACCTATTACATTTACAAAGTACCCTTCCCAACACTGGTAATAATAACTGTATGGAGATGTGTTGTTGCTGTTATTACAGTAACTTATTCTATTTACACAGACACGGACAGTGTTACCCTTGAAAGAGTTCGTAAAGATACTCACGGCCGCTCGACATCCTCCATGCGACACTAGCCACTGCAGGCAGCTCAGGTTTCCCGTGGCTGCGGCGTCATGCGCAGGACTCGCACCGTTTCTCGCCAGACTGTTCGCCGGTAAACCCGCTTCCTCGACCAAATACCGCAGACAGGTGAGCTTCCCCGCTCGAGCGGCGTGGTGTACGGGAGTCGCTCCCAACACATCTTTCACATCGCTGTTGAGTACTTTCTCCGCTAACTGTACTTTCAAAGTTTGCACATCCCCTTGCCTCGCTGCGAGAAGTGTCCTCTCAACCACCATGATGATGCAGCGCCTCCAGACTAATGACTATTAGCGCACCATAAGCGTCAGTTAACAGAAGTCCACACTACTTGTTCTGCCCATCCCTCTTTGTTTGAATCACCAGACCATAAAGGTATCGACCTTTATCTAAGAAATATATCCAGATGATCTATTATTATTCATTATATGGCATTCTAATAAAAAGTTACCTCCGTTCACCGCGTAGCTGCTACCTAAAGAAAACCAGCGAAGCATTTCGTTACTGTCTTGACTAGTCGTCTTTGAACGTATCCATTGGCCATACTGATCTTGTCTATAAACTCACAGTAGCCTATATTTCACCTGTTTAGTTCCTAACTAAACACAAACTAACAAAACAATTAGCGCAAAACCAACGCGTCCGCTTTATATGAAGTATATGACCCGTTGTCAAACGGTTCGTTCAGAAGTCTTGAGGGACTGAACTTGTGAATAATCCATTAAGGGGAGGAGAACTGTAACATGTTGGCCCCGCTTAAATCGGCTCAGATGTTAAAGGGACAGCGCGTCATGATGATGTTGTTTAGTTGTACGAGTGTGGTTCTCTTGTCTGGTTTAATTGTTTTTTGAAACAAAGTTATTAGGCATTTATGCATAATTTATGCATATGTTGATTTGTTTCATTTACGTTTCTTTAGCCTAATCTACATGATTTTTGACTTGCAGAAGAAGAACGGTTAGAAAGTAGTTTATTTTTCTCTACTTTCTTTGAATTAAAATTATGCGATAGAAAATGCAGACTGCGAATTCTAATTCTCTATACTTCATCTGTATTCGATATTAATGTTGTGGAACAGGCAGGTGCAACCTGTTGACTTTAGTACCTCAAAGTCTTTACCCTATATTACCAATAGATGGCAGACTCGCACAATATTTGTAGGCCTATATCACTGAACAGCTGTAACACTTTATCAATGCGTCTGAACATCAGAATTTGTGAGATTTATTCCATCGGAACAGTTTTGATGTTAATTGATTGTAAGTCATTATTTAAAAAAAAAAAAAAAATAGTAGCCCTAGTTTCTCATCGGCGGTATTCTAGACACTTTGGCGGTAAGATGTCTCCCTGAGATTTGAGGCAGAAGGCCAGCAGTGACACATTGTTTTTGGAAATATTATTAGATGTACATTTTAAACATCCCTGTTACTTTTAATCTTATTTGGAATCATTAAATCTTTAGAATGTATGGTTTAATATTGTACATTAATGTCAGCTTTTAACATTTATACCTTAATAAATACATATATAAGAATCATAGCAAATTTAATTTATACATTCTGTTAAAATGCATTATACATTCTGGAACAAGTTTACCTTGAAGGGCTTATTGTCCCAGGAAAGGGTTGGCCCTGTTTCTTTTTCTTTCTTTCTTTCTTTCTTTCTTTCTTTCTTTCTTTCTTTCTTTCTTTCTTTCTTTCTATTTTGTGCTATGACAACTAAATTAGCAAATGTTTCTATTTATATGCCCTGTGATATAAGGTATTAATGTATATGCACTTTGCATCGTCCACCATCTCCCCATCTATCATACATATCACAGAACGCAATCGCTTAAAGGCGATTTATTTATTTATTTATTTATTTATATTCATTTATTCATTTATTTTATTTTTTTCGAATAAAGTGTATGACTACAGAGGGTTTGAGCAAGAACCAAAATATTTTCATAACGTTTACCTGATGTTCCGTTATAAACTCTGAAAACACGCGAGAGAATCTAATTTGCCCCAGTGGAGAGTGACCTGAAGCTACTTCATTTGCAGTATACCTGTATTGTGCTGCTGGAAAAGTTAAGATGGGAAAAAAATAAGTACTTCTTGGCTTGCGTACGTTCTAGCCTTCTTCTTTTTATGTAACCGAAACGCAACACCCATCGTCTCCATATGCGCAACAGCGATTGCTGGAGCTGGCGCGTGATTTATGCTGACATCTCCCATGTGGCGTCAGTCGCGTGCCTGACGCGTGCCATCCTCATCTATTTAACTATACCGAGAGGCACGAGCCAGGCTTATTAATGGATAATCCCTCAGGGGCTGTGAGAGACAAGTCCCACAGGACAGCTCAGACCTTTATTGTTAAGTAGTGCTTACAACAAGTCTAAAACACATGTCATAATCCTGTTACTTTTGTCACATTTGTTGTTTTAAATCGTTAAAATGTTCAGATATAATTTTTTTAATGTTTTTTTTTCAAACTCAGATTTTAATATTTGTAAAGCTTTTAATCATACAAATGCTTTATAATTATTTTTTCGTAAATTAACTATGATTTATGTGTATGTTATCTTTCTAACACAGAATATTGTACAAAAATTATAACCTGCAATTGTTAGTTTAAGAAGCTATTTCGGACTGATGTTTTGCTGGAGTGACCTAACGTATTTAGTTTGATTCAGTGATGATTATATTTTCGTCTAAAGTAAAATCAGTGAAATGTGATAAACACAGTTTATGTTAACTTTTTTTTTTTCTGTGTATACCCGGTTAGATATTTTAGGGATATAGACCTTGTCACAATTAATTTCGAATGCATATTTTAAATGGGGAGTTTCTGTGACCCGCGTTTACTTATTCACTTTCATTTAACATCATGTTGTCAACATCTTTGTGTGGTTCATCAAAGATCTAGGTCACACCAACAGTTAAATGAGCTTTGTCTCATCTTTGTCTAACGGATATTCAAATTCCTCACAAATTACTCGTGTGAAAGTAGGCTACCAAGTGCAGTTCAGACAGATAATCCAACGGTCATTCCCTGAAAGGAAGAGAGCATGGGAGCCTGGAAAAAGTGGCATATAAACTGCACGCGTCGAGCGTGTGACAGTTATTCAAATTTCCTTCCAATTAGGCCAACCGAAACTCCATTGTAGTGGCCATCTGCTGCCAATCCCGCGTGGGACTGTTCCAAGACACTGTTTGAGCTCATCTACAAAGAGTGGGGAAATCAGACAGTGCACTTTGATATGCGCAATCTGCACTTTGACACACATTGATCATTTATCACATGAACTACACGCTGAATACTGATCCAAGTTTATTTATTATGAAGGACAGACCTACTACGCTATTTCACGACAACTAATGATTGAAAATCTATATGCAATGCATGCAACTTCTCATGCATATATTGAACACTTTTTCTTTTTCTTTCTTTCTTTCTTTCTTTCTTTCTTTCTTTCTTTCTTTCTTTCTTTCCTTTGATTTTAACATTGATGCAAAGTGCCAGCGAGTCATGATGATGATTGTTTATTAAACCATATATATGATGATGATGATGATGATTATTATTATATTTTTCATTGTTATGCAGCCTAAAGTATATATTGTTAGTGCGATTTTCTGCTCCATCTCAAAATTCCTGCGCAGGTTGTTTATTTGCCGTTCCTTCACACATTGCGGGCTGCGCCCATCTGCCACCCCTGAACGCGCCATTCATTAGCGTCGATTCAGCCGCAAGATACGTGAATTAATATAGAAGACTTTGTGTCTGTGTTTATATGTATACATCTTCATTCATCTCTTTTGTCATTGTTTTGATAGTAGTTGAAAAGTTTTATATAGTTATAATACAGGTTATTGTATGTATTTATATTATGTTATATTATAGTTACCTTGTCAGCCTTGTCTAGCTCTCATAAATCATTGGTGTATTTTTCCTGATGTAAAATTAATTTAATTCTGCCTTTACCACATGATGTTATCTGGCTGACGAAACATTTGACAGAGCATTGAGAACAACAACAGACCACAACTTCGTTGATGCAAAGATTAAGATTAAAATTACTGCAAAATATTATCTCAAAGAAACAAGGATGCAGATATTTAGATCTAAATGAAATAAGACAACACAGAGGAGTACAAAATCACTTTATTTTGTGTGCATGTGTGTTTATTTGATATGATGTTCTTAATGAAGACTCAGAAGACAGGTGGTAAAGTGCCTTTATTTCGCATAATCTGTTCACACACACACACACACACACACACACACACACACACACACACACACGTCACACACACAAACAAACTTGCTTTTAGATCATTAGGCTGACTTTCCATAGAAGTAGGCTAATGGTATTAATACTGTAAAACTGTATTTTCTATCGCCCTACACCAACTCTACACCTAAACCTACCGCTTACAGAAAACTGTGCATTTTTAGATTTTGCCTCTGTCATACCCATGTGATTGTACAAATTTGTGTCCCCTTAAACCACCCAAACCAGTGCACGTACACACACACACACACACACACACACACACACACACACACACACACTTGCTTTTATATAATTACACTGACTTTCCATAGGTGTAATGGTTTTTATACTAAGCTAATCATATTTTCTATCCCCTAAACCCACCCCTCACAGAAAACTTTCTGCATCTTTATGTCCCATGCATATGATTTATAAGTTGTTTTCCTTATGGGGTCCAACAAAATGGTCCCACAATATCAAACCTTTGTGGGGACATTTGGACCTCACAATATAGGTTCAACAAGTACATACACACGTTGGGTTTCCATGTTTTATGGGGACTGTCCATTGACAAAATGATTTTTATCTTGTATAAACATTATATCTATTCTATCCCCTAACCCTAACACCAACCCTAACCCTACATTCTGTGGTCAGGGAAAACACTGACTGAATTCCTCTGACTGATTGATTCTGGCAGATGACAGATAATTACTAAATGGTTTACTGTAAAAGGTTTACTGGTTTTACTAAGTGTAGTAACCATTTATTTATTTATTTATTTTGGCAAATTGATTACCATTTGTATAACCACAGTATTATTACAAATACAATGGTTAAACTATGGTTGGTGTTGTAGCAAAACCATGGTTAATTTGTGGTTACCACAGTTTAACTATAGTAACCGTGTTTTGTGTTTTTATTTGTGGTAAAGAAAAAAAAAAAAAACTTTTACTAGTCTGCTCTGTACTCTAAAACAATAGTGACACCAATGCTGGAAACATCGCATGCAATGCACACTAGAGCGCTCTTGCGCGTAAGAGAGCAACAATGTAAGATTGCCACTCTCTCTGAATTTCATTTACTGTTGTCTGCAATCGAACAATCCGATCTCATGAAAGTGCGAATCAATAGCACGGATTTATGTTTCTATTTGTCGTAGGCCTACTGATTATACGCAGAAACTGACTTTGGCGTGTATATGTTACGCAATGGGTAGGATTAAGGGTGTGGGGTAGATGCGTTTTATATGTACGCGAAAACTGCGTATCATATGCACGTCAACAAACTGCGTCAAACACGTGCGTATCATATGCACGTCAAACACGTGCGTATCATAAACACGCCAAAGTCAATTTTGCGTATAAATAACACACCAAATACAATCAGAAAATTGTGCTATTGATGGCCTAATATCCACCAAATTCAGTGTATACTTTATTTAACTCTTCATATTGTTATAGGTAGGTATTGTTTTAAATTATTAATTTAAATAAAAGTAAATACAATATTAATAAATATATTTTGATATTACAGCCATAATGTAGTTACATTTCAAAAAGTTACGCGTCATAATAACTGTATTAAGTTTATTTTTTTATTTTATTTTTTTTTATTTTTTTTTTTCATCGGGCCACAAGCGATGCACTTAAAGACAGAGAAGTTACTCGTAGCATTACTTAAACTACAGTGCCATTGGGAAACAGCCAATACGATTTCCCTAAGCTTACGATGCTTTTTGGAAATGCTTCCCACGTGACCACAGCCCCCGAAACAGGAATGCTTTCGTTTTAATCATTACACGCTAACTTAACTCATTTTGAAACACTGTAGAATGTTTTATGATATTTAACACTGTAATAATCATAGATTATAATGTTATACATGATCCTGATAACATCACATGCATGCAACATTTTTTTAATCATGATGAAGTTTCAATCGATCCGTGCGTAACGTGCAGGAATATTAAATGTTTTCAAAGTAAATCTTAAAGATATATAATACTTTTTAGATTTAGGGCGATGAGAATGCCATGATCTAAAGACAACACAGTTACACAAGACAACAATGGTTATGTTCATATAAAAAAGAGATTATAATTAGCCTATAAATTTGATTACGATTTGAGATTAGAATGATCATTGAAATCTGTCCATACGTTTCTTTTAAACGTTCATGGTATTATATACATTATATAGAAACAAGATTAGTATTTACAGTCGTTGGACATTGTGGCTCCTAAAGTTAAAGATTATGCCAGAGAAACTCAAATTAAAGAATATTTTATTAAATAAAATTATTTAATTATCAAATTAAATATTTTTTACTAAAATCAGTTAATTTAGATGCTACTCGTGAAACACATTTTAGGTTATCACACAAGGCATTTTATAAATTGACAATAATCTGAAAACTGAAACCCTTATCAACAAAACTGTCATTGAATTAAGGATAAAAACGCTTACCCGTGCTGTAACGTACCTGCTGTCAAATACGAAAACATTCTACAGGTTGTGCTGAAGCCTCTGGATGAGAGCGCTTGTATTGAGCGCCCATTTACTCAGAAAGCCTGGTCTCGAATGAAGAGGAGGCACGCGTTTTGTGGGCGTGGAGTGTGTCCGCCCTTTCTGAGCTCGCCATGCTATCAAACTCATGTAAGTGTCTATAGCGCTAGAACTGAACAATGCAATTTTTTAAGCACACAATATGTACAATTTAGGCTATTCGTATCATTGCACTATAAAACATATAGCCTACTGCTATTTTTAAAAAGATCATATTTTAAATATGATCCATAAAGTAAATTAGAGGAAAGACGAATAACTGCAGCCCTTTCGTATATATAATTCATTATAATGGCACAGCCATCTGGCCTTTTGTCCCCACGGCTCGTGCCGTTCTCGTGCCTGGCGCGAGCGGGGACACTAAGGGCCCCGTGCGCACATTTACAAAAAAAAAAAAAAACGCGCCTTTTTGTTGTTTGTCTAGGGTATTTTCTTTTGGGACTGAGGAGGTTGCTAAAAATCATATATCCTAATATAAAGAAAACACGCTTGAAACATGCACTCTTCACCGTCCATCTGTAGACTGTATGTGCGGATGCACTTCTCACTCACAAAACTAAAACGGGGAAGCTTTTCACGTACTGCTACGTCACAAATACGTGCACCATAGGCTAATCATCCTAGGGGAAAAACAAGTCTTTGTGTGAGAAGTTTCATCACCAGATGTACATTCATGGCTTGGCTTTTAGCTTGGGTATTTGAATTAAGACTGAATGTTGTTTGTGCTAGATATATTATTGATGGCTTTTGCAATATTTGGGTTGAGATTCATCTGGATGTAGCCTAATTGTTTTGCTGATAGACGCACATGTTCATCTTTCAGCTTTTGTCTGGATTTTGATGATTACAAACCCTTTTGAAATAAGGATATGCCAACGCTATTTTGACGTTGATTGCAGCAGGGCATAAGAAAAGTATTTGAAATAGAATTATATTAATGTTTGATAGAATATACCTAATCAGAAATATAAAGAACTGTGATATAAGCATTAAGATTTGTTTCTACATCAATATTAGTCTGCAGAGGAAAGAAACAAGTGCGATCATTTCGAAAACTCTTGCTCCATTGATAGGCTACAGCTTAAATTTAAAATGACTCACCAATGATTTTAGTAATTTTATTGTTATATTTGGAGTATTAAACTGAACTATGCGAATTAAAACGACTACGCTTGCACAGACAAATACTCGGTCTGCAGTATCAGCGTGATGCTTGAGAGAGACGCGCAGCTTTGCGAAACCCCGCATGTCCGCCCATCCATTCCACATGCACTCATTTGGTTTTAAGACAACAACACAAATTACGTAGTATAGGCTAGTAAGTCTATGCAATATTACATGTCAACAGCTGTTTGCCAGCAGCGTTGGTTTTGGCTTGGGAAGCTTACTTTATTTGGGCTTAATGTCTGTCTGCAGCGTTTGCATGTCCTTCAGGTGAAATAAACACAATTTAATCCACAATTTTCCTAAACGTAAAGCCTTACAAAGTAAATTTTATAATGTTTTGTACTCTTAGTATTCTAACATTTCCCTAGGCTATATCTTCAGAAGTGATTGTTTGGAAGATGAATTTGATTATTAAACATAAAACATCATACCTTATAGTTATGTTATGCTTTTTGATTAAATCTCATCACCTGATAATAAACTTACGTTTTTATTCTAAAATGCTATCTAATGTGAATAAATTAATACAAGTCAAGACACAAAAGTCACCATAAATGATATTAGCAAGCAATACGTATATTTAATATAAGGTAATATACGTTTATTAATATGTGAAAGCATGCATCACAATAGGCTAATAAAAAAGACCCTCACACTAAATAACTTTACTTTGTTTGTAGAAATTTAAATGTATATCAATATAACTGTATTATCTGTATACACAAGGACATTCATTAAACTATAAGACTCCATGGTAAATTTCAACCTTTGCCGTTGTAATGCACTCTAAAATGTTAAATGTCTTAGAAACGAGTAGAGGAGCTCGCCAAAAAATAAGAGCCTTAGCATTTTACTGCTCAAGGTGCTTTCATATTCCTATTTGTCTGATAATATTGTATTTGCTTATAAAGGCATGAATGAGACAGCAAACCTCTGAGCTAAGAGGATTTCAGATCACCATCATGCTGTCTAGAATTCTATGTTAGCTGACCTACATCATTATTAAAATGGTTTAAAACGTCTTTATGAATACTTCTAAATATGTTCACGCGTAAAACCCATTATGCTTCTTTTAGGTTTCCAAAGAAAGCTCTGTTTATTAGTTCTGGGTGGTCACTTTACAGCAAGACAATGTTTATATATATACAGTGTGTACGGAAAGTATTCAGACCACCTTAAATTTTTCACTCTTTGTTATATTGCAGCCATTTGCTAAAATCATTTAAGTTCATTTTTTTTTCCTCATTAATGTACACACAGCACCCCATATTGACAGAAAAACACAGAATTGTTGACATTTTTGCAGATTTATTAAAAAAGAAAAACTGAAATATCACATGGTCCTAAGTATTCAGACCCTTTGCTGTGACACTCATATATTTAACTCAGGTGCTGTCCATTTCTTCTGATCATCCTTGAGATGGTTCTACACCTTCATTTGAGTCCAGCTGTGTTTGATTATACTGATTGGACTTGATTAGGAAAGCCACACACCTGTCTATATAAGACCTTACAGCTCACAGTGCATGTCAGAGCAAATGAGAATCATGAGGTCAAAGGAACTGCCTGAAGAGCTCAGAGACAGAATTGTGGCAAGGCACACATCTGGCCAAGGTTACAAAAAAAATTCTGCTGCACTTAAGGTTCCTAAGAGCACAGTGGCCTCCATAATCCTTAAATGGAAGACGTTTGGGACGACCAGAACCCTTCCTAGAGCTGGCCGTCCGGCCAAACTGAGCTATCGGGGGAGAAGAGCCTTGGTGAGAGAGGTAAAGAAGAACCCAAAGATCACTGTGGCTGAGCTCCAGAGATGCAGTCGGGAGATGGGAGAAAGTTGTAGAAAGTCAACCATCACTGCAGCCCTCCACCAGTCAGGGCTTTATGGCAGAGTGGCCCGACGGAAGCCTCTCCTCAGTGCAAGACACATGAAAGCCCGCATGAAGGACTCCAAGATGGTGAGAAATAAGATTCTCTGGTCTGATGAGACCAAGATAGAACTTTTTGGCCTTAATTCTAAGCGGTATGTGTGGAGAAAACCAGGCACTGCTCATCACCTGTCCAATACAGTCCCAACAGTGAAGCATGGTGGTGGCAGCATCATGCTGTGGGGGTGTTTTTCAGCTGCAGGGACAGGACGACTGGTTGCAATCGAGGGAAAGATGAATGCGGCCAAGTACAGGGATATCCTGGACGAAAACCTTCTCCAGAGTGCTCAGGACCTCAGACTGGGCCGAAGGTTTACCTTCCAATAAGACAATGACCCTAAGCACACAGCTAAAATAACGAAGGAGTGGCTTCACAACAACTCCGTGACTGTTCTTGAATGGCCCAGCCAGAGCCCTGACTTAAACCCTATTGAGCATCTCTGGAGAGACCTAAAAATGGCTGTCCACCAACGTTTACCATCCAACCTGACAGAACTGGAGAGGATCTGCAAGGAGGAATGGCAGAGGATCCCCAAATCCAGGTGTGAAAAACTTGTTGCATCTTTCCCAAAAAGACTCATGGCTGTATTAGATCAAAAGGATGCTTCTACTAAATACTGAGCAAAAGGGTCTGAATACTTAGGACCATGTGATATTTCAGTTTTTCTGTTTTAATAAATCTGCAAAAATGTCAACAATTCTGTGTTTTTCTGTCAATATGGGGTGCTGTGTGTACATTAATTACAAAGAGTGAAAAATTTAAGGGGGTCTGAATACTTTCCGTACCCACTGTATTTATTTATTTATTTAAGATACATTGTAAGAACTACGATGTATTTGAACCGAAGAATAATCAGATTTGAGAGACTACTCAGAAACATAAAGAATTATTATATAAGCATTAAGATTAATCTTTAAATAAACTTTAAATCATTAGCCTACCAAGTGCAACCATCTCATTGACTCTTGCTGCATTCAAACAGAAAATGAGGATTCTAATCATCCTTGAATATGTCTTTTGTGAAAGTATAGACACTTATCTTTCAGGTTAACTATAATAATTTATCAGCATGCTTAAGTTTGGCCTGATATCAGTCATGATGATTGCTCATGATATCAGTCTAATTTACCATGAGTTCACCCTAGCAACACTATTTGAGTTAAGTTTTTAACCTCTGAAAGGCAATATAGATGTTTATTTATTAAATGTATACAGCTTGCACAGATGGGGTACCGACGCTATATACTAAAGATGACTCAAACTGTTTTTTTTTGTTGTTGTTGTTGTTGTTGTTGTTTGTTTTTTTTGTTTGTTTGTTTTTTTTAAATATATGATCAGCACAAGCCTACATTGGAGGTTAATTGATGCGCTCTTGGAGACTGTGACGCGTGCCTCTGATGGAGCATTCAAAAGCTCTTCAACTCAATCAATAGTTTTCTTATAAAGTTTTTCTTAGTTCTCTTATAAATTGTATACCGTGTAAAAAGTAAACACGTTATTTTATTTTATTATATACTTTTAGTTTCACCAATCAGTTTGACTGCAACAGCACGCCAACAGAGAAGGCAAAAACTGTCGACATGCATTTTTGATGGTGGTATATGATTGTCCGATTAATTTTTTATGCATGTGTCACCCTATTCCCTACGTCCCCCATCCCCAACCCCCCAGAATTAAACAAAGAGAAAAGAAAGAAAAAAAAAAAATACAGTTCTTTTTGCGTCAGTCCTTTATGCTTTATTCCCATATTGGGTCATATGGCTCAGACACAGACGCCAAAAGTTTGGAAAGACACGCCATAAACGAAGCAACGTGATAGGATGATAATATAGCAAACAGGTGACTAAAGAGTTTGGCAGTCTTGACTCGAGGGGGTTGGGATTCAAATTAGTGGCGCGCTTTGGTGTGATTGGAAGAACTGACATCCATCTGTTACATTGTAACGGCGCGTGTCAGGCGCGTGAGATCGCCACTGATTTGAAACAAGGTGTTTAATATAACCACCGAACAGCTAAAATGTCTGGTCACTGGAAAATACAAATAGAAAAAGCAGTAAGAAATGTTTAGGAAAAGAAACGGTTTAACCTCCTTTCTATATAAATGAAACCTTATTTCTAAACCTATACTTTTTATTTTCATCTCTAACCTAATATATTTATATTTGGGTTTTTGTTTTTAAATGATTTTTTATTCCAAAACTCCCTACTCTTGCTTAACATGAATTTAAAAATAGTCTACATCATTTTCCAAGGTATGGTTGTGCAGTATTTTGGAGTAATAAGAACATATATCGAACATGGTCCGAATGTAAGCAGATGTTGACACTATAGTGTGGCTTGGTAATTATTGCGCGGTCATCACGCTCTGTATTATTTATTAGATGTCCAATATATGGCGGTTTTCCTTGTGAAACAAAAATATCTTAAAGCACAAATTGTAATAAAACAAAGACAAGTAAAGTAACCCACAACTTTAAATGCATTTTAGCAATAATAGTTTATTTAGCAATAAACTAGTTTATTTAGCAATAAATCAAAATGCAACATAGAAAATGGACTTGCATTTTGTAAATTATTGTGCTTTAATTTCCACATTTTATTGTGAAGTACAAACAAATTATACGAATAAAACACGTGGAAGTCTATGAGACAAAAATTATCATCAGTCACGCGCATACCAGTGGTTTTGGATGAAGCTAACATCAATCAACAGATGGTAACTTTTGGGACAGTCAGATATGATCTTCCCCCTTTGGCATCCCCCTCTGCGTCCAACCGAAGACACAATAGAACAGAAGCCCTCCCTCCACGCCAAAGGGCCCTATAAAAGACCCCTCTCACACACCCTGACCACAAACTCTCTGCTCCTCTCTCAAGAGCACATCTAGAGACACCAACCGATCAAATCATGACTCCAAACATTATTACCGAAGCTCATTCCCACTCATTCGGTTCTCGAATGACTGTGGCTCAGAGAAAAGAGGCACATGAACTGAGAAAGGTGAGGATGATTTTGGGTTCCTTTGAACACCCCTGAACCATTTTAACGGTTGTACTTGTGGTATCTAAAAACTCACACTCATAATAACCGTATTCTGTCTTTTTTCAGACTCTCAAGCCATTGATGGAAAAAAGAAGGCGGGCTCGCATTAACGAGAGCCTCAATCACTTAAAAACACTAATACTCCCTCTGGTCGGCAAAGACGTAAGTATCTTTGGTAGCTACATGCATGAAATACTTACATTCAAATGTAAGTCAGTGCCTGAACAATACCCTAATGTGTCAAATCACTTTCATTTTGTAGGCTTCCCGCTATTCAAAACTCGAGAAAGCTGACATTCTCGAAATGACTGTCCGGTTCCTCAGAGATCTGCCTTCCTCATCAGCTAAAGGTGAGTTATCTACTTTACTTTTGTTTTCACAATTTTCGGAATTTAACTGGCATCTGTATTATTTCAACTACTCCAAGTTAATGTAATAATTTTCCTTTTTTTCTCTCTCTCCAAAGATCAAACAGACAGCTATAAAGAGGGATACAAAGTTTGCTTGCAGCGCATCTCTGCGATGCTGCCGCAGTCTAACCTCGAAACAGAAACCCGTCAGCGCGTCAACGAGTTCATCCAGCACTCGATGGTGTCTGCGACGTCGTCCTGCCAGAACTGCTGTGCTCAGAACTCCAGAATGATTTCACAAATGCACCAGAGACTTGTGAGCTTGAGAAGCACCAGCTCTGCAACGGAGAACCACTCCATCAGTACTGCGTCAGCTCCCATGCAGCCTCAGCCTGTGCCACAGGCCTCTGTGGACATGTGGAGACCGTGGTGACCAAACACGCTACAGAAGTCTTCAGGGAAACTGTTTATAATTAACTTTGCATATTATTTATTTGTCATAGTAGGTTTTATTTCAAATGTAAAGCCTGTGATGGAGATTACATGTAAGGAATTTAAGGAAATGTGGCGGCTTTATAAATGAAAGAAAGCCAGCCAGCACAGATCATGTTGTCTTCTATGAGCATAACGTTATGCAATCCTCGTTGGGGTTTTAAATACTATGGGTTGTAATCAACAAAATTGTAAACCCCAAGGGTTAAAATGTATTTCTGAGGTTTGCACAATTGACTTGAATTCATTTGGTCTGTGCAAAGAAATCGTAAACACTGTGTGTTAATTATTATTTATGGGAAAATGAATGTCCTTGAAGGAAGCATAATCACAAAATGTTATTGTGAATCAACAGAAGAATAAAACTTTTTTTGCTTTGAATTTCTTGAAATCTTGTTTGTTTATTTATTGGAAATGGGGTTTAAATTTTCTTATTGGAGGAGTAAAGCAGCTGGAAGTTGTACAAAAATGCAGGAATGACAAACAAAAAAGAACACATAAATAGAAAACTATTTCCTTAAACAGGCACACATATGAATTGATCTGGATAAGAAAACTGGGAAACAATATCAACAATTTTCCATTTAGCGTCTGTTATAAGAGGTCTTCATAGTCTGACAGACTACTATAGAAATGATCATCAGTTTAGCATTTCTTGCAGCTCCCTCAGCTCGGTGTTTTACGCGGGAAACAAGGGTCGCCAACCACTTTAGTTTCAAGTCTGTTTCATGGAACATTAAGAGGAATCGCTATTTCTATCAAATGAACTTTGACATCTCTTATAACAGTCTAGGTCTTTTAATTGACAGTGGCACACGCAAAGCTCCCTCAGCTTGGTGTTTTGCGTGGGAAATAAGGGTCGCCCAGGATACCGCTTGTTTAACTTCAAGTCTGTTTCACGAAACACAAAGCGGAATAGAAGCTATTTCTATAAAATGAATCGCTATGTAGCCAATGTTTGACATAACACGTTTATAAATAAACCATAAATCGCTGATCGGAACCGCTGAAAACTGCTCTGAAAATTGTAGAGATAATAATGAATTATTGAATACATAGCCTATTCAAAATCTGATTTTTCATAAATAAAATAATTGCATGCACTCACAGCAAAAGCCATAGTGCAACCGCTTTTTACAGTTCATCCACACTGAACATTGTTCAACAAGATACAAGGCTATCAGTGTATAATGTGTTTAACATAATTCTTTGTGAAAACCACCCAAAGCACGTTATACAACATTGGTTTGACGGTCTTAGATTGTTTAAGCTGGTCTCCCAAACCAACAAACCAGTTACCAAACCAGAGGTAGACAAAACTCTATAACTTGAGTGAATGTACAAATACTGCTGGTCATATATTACTCCATTACAAGTAAAAATTGTAAAGACAGATTTTTTACTTAAGTAAAAGTACAGAAGTAGGCTACTTGCTTTTAAAATTACTTAAGTACCAAAAGTAAATTTCCTTTTTTTTATGTCAATGCACTGTTTTATTATTGTTGTATGTAATAGGCTACTTGCAGTACCTTATGCCTCTGAGGCAATTTACAATACATTACACCTACTGAATACACTGACTAGCTTGTAGTATCTTTGGAATGAAGAGCTTTTAGAATGTTCAAAAACCTATAGAAAAGAAACAAGTGAGTTGACCAAAAAAAAAAAAAAAAAAAGCCCTACCCAACCCCACAAAGTTTATTTTCGTTTACACAACTTTGCTAAATCAGACAATATTGTGTCCAATATATACCACAATATTAACTTCTTGTTATTGCAATATTATAAGCAACTGGCCAGTGTTCAAAAATGCTGGGAAATCACTTAAAGTAACCCTGCAAGAATGATTATAGGCTGTCTAAAAAAAAGTCTTAGAGTTTTAGAGAAGAAAAAAATCACCCACTGACTTTCAAAGCTGCTACATAACGACTTTATACTTCAAGGACCTTGATAGAAATGTAGTGGAGTGAAAAGTACGATATTTGTCTTTCAAATGTAGTGAAGTTCAAGTCATATGTTTCCAGAAAAAATAATATCAAGTAAAGTACAGATACTCAAAAAGTGTACTTAAGTACAGTAATAAAGTAAATATACTTTATTACTGTCCACCTCTGTACCAAACCAATCTGGATGGCCAGCAAGCATCAGTAAACCAGCACTGTAGACTTGTTGATGTGCCCCCCAGCAGGGTGTTGGTGCCTTCTTCTATGTACAGTGGGTACGGAAAGTATTCAGACCCCCTTAAATTTTTCACTCTTTGTTATATTGCAGCCATTTGCTAAAATCATTTAAGTTCATTTTTTTTCCTCATTAATGTACACACAGCACCCCATATTGACATAAAAACACAGAATTGTTGACATTTTTGCAGATTTATTAAAAAAGAAAAACTGAAATATCACATGGCCCTAAGTATTCAGACCCTTTGCTCAGTATTTAGTAGAAGCACCCTTTTGATCTAATACAGCCATGAGTCTTTTTGGGAAAGATGCATCAAGTTTTTCACACCTGGATTTGGGGATCCTCTGCCATTCCTCCTTTGCAGATCCTCTCCAGTTCTGTCAGGTTGGATGGTAAACGTTGGTGGACAGCCATTTTTAGGTCTTTCCAGAGATGCTCAATTGGGTTTAAGTCAGGGCTCTGGCTGGGCCATTCAAGAACAGTCACGGAGTTGTTGTGAAGCCACTCCTTCGTTATTTTAGCTGTGTGCTTAGGGTCATTGTCTTGTTGGAAGGCAAACCTTCGGCCCAGTCTGAGGTCCTGAGCACTCTGGAGAAGGTTTTCGTCTAGGATATCCCTGTACTTGGCCGCATTCATCTTTCCCTCGATTGCAACCAGTCGTCCTGTCCCTGCAGCTGAAAAACACCCCCACAGCATGATGCTGCCACCACCATGCTTCACTGTTGGGACTGTATTGGACAGGTGCCTGGTTTTCTCCACACATACCGCTTAGAATCAAGGCCAAAAAGTTTTATCTTGGTCTCATCAGAACAGGGAATCTTATTTCTCACCATCTTGGAGTCCTTCATGTGGGCTTTCATGTGTCTTGCACTGAGGAGAGGCTTCCGTCGGGCCACTCTGCCATAAAGCCCCGACTGGTTGAGGGCTGCAGTGATGGTTGACTTTCTACAACTTTCTCCCATCTCCCGACTGCATCTCTGGAGCTCAGCCACAGTGATCTTTGGGTTCTTCTTTACCTCTCTCACCAAGGCTCTTCTCCCCCGGTAGCTCAGTTTGGCCGGACGGCCAGCTCTAGGAAGGGTTCTGGTCGTCCCAAACGTCTTCTATTTAAGGATTATGGAGGCCACTGTGCTCTTAGGAACCTTAAGTGCAGCAGAAATTTTTTTGTAACCTTAGCCAGATGTGTGCCTTGCCACAATTCTGTCTCTGAGCTCTTCAGGCAGTTCCTTTGACCTCATGATTCTCATTTGCTCTGACATGCACTGTGAGCTGGAAGGTCTTATATAGACAGGTGTGTGGCTTTCCTAATCAAGTCCAATCAGTATAATCAAACACAGCTGGACTCAAATGAAGGTGTAGAACCATCTCAAGGATGATCAGAAGAAATGGACAGCACCTGAGTTAAATATATGAGTGTCACAGCAAAGGGTCTGAATACTTAGGACCATGTGATATTTCAGTTTTTCTTTTTTAATAAATCTGCAAAAATGTCAACAATTCTGTGTTTTTCTGTCAATATGGGGTGCTGTGTGTACATTAATGAGGGAAAAAAATGAACTTAAATGATTTTAGCAAATGGCTGCAATATAACAAAGAGTGAAAAATTTAAGGGGGTCTGAATACTTTCCGTACCCACTGTAAGTCTATGTGGCTTTTTCAGGTCTGTTGTTGTCCACCTGGGGAAAATTCTAACCATATTAGCTAAAAGAAAATAATAATAATAATAATATAATAATAACAATAATAATAATAAATAGTAACAATATACTTCTCCTCAATGAGCTGTATGATTTCAGCCATGTCTGTTATCCTACTAGCCCAAATGATGTGGGACAAGGCAGTTTAATTCATATTGTCATAGCAGATCCGAGAATCAGTACTCACTTTAGTACTACTCAGATTCTCTTTGTGTTCTAACAAGACCTCCAACATACTGATTGCATGACTGTAATTAGAGCTTGGCCAAGCATCATAATTATTGTTGATCATACTTAGGGATTTGAATAACCGCCTAACTATTAAACATATGGTGTATAGCTCAACCCACTCCACAGGCGAGACTGATATCACAAATCGTGCAGCTTGTTGAGGAGAACTGTGTTATAACTTTGGTCAGTGGTCAGGCTGATTTGGTAAAGTTTAATTAAGATTTAAGACTAATTAATTTCATCTGCTGGACAATAAAATTGAGCAATCAATATCCCATAGACTTCCATAGATTGGAGGGACCCAAACCATATCTAGAGACCAGAAAATAATATGGTTAATTTTTTTTCCCCCATAATATCTAAAAAAAAAAAAGAAAAAAAAAAAGATTTGACCAATGCAAAAGAGCTTACTTGGTAAGGAGTCTGTCCATAGTATTTCAATAGATTGTATATGTTAAATATGTTGAAAAGGAAATAAAGGCCTAGCTGTTTAGGAGATTTTTATTGTTGCATATAGGTTTTGGCGAGTAGCGGCTGATCCTCTTGAGGGAGGGGGTTGGGTTTGCTTATTGAAACGCTCTGGTTGAGTGAAGCTAAGAGAATAGAGAACTATGAGTTCAGAGTTCAAACTTTTTGGTAAGGAGTTCTCATCCCACACAGCATCATGTCAAAAGCAAGGAGGAGGGTTTATTTTAATACAAACTACATCACACAACCTCCCAATACTCAAAAACATGGACAGTTTGTGTACATCTGCATAAAATTCATGTCTATAGAAGAAGAGTAAGCAACGGGGTATTTTTTTGTTTTTCGGAATTTACATAATGAAACTTGAACTGATGTCAAATGCAATGCTTACAAGTGACTACTGAAAACTACTGAGGACACACAGAGTTCTTGCAGTATATTTAAAACACCACAACATTAACCATTGTCTTAATACATAATAGTAAGACAAAGAAACCACTGGTTCACACAATTTCTAGGGCTTCTTTATACAGAAAATGGACAAGTACAACAAGTATATGTCAGACTGGCAGAGTGTATTTACTGAGAACCTTTCATCAACAATGATACAAACTAATGTGTAACAGTTAACAGTTCTTAAACACTCTGTAAAAAATAATTAAAGCAGTAATTAATAATTTAGACAAATGATTCATCATCCCTTTATACATGAAGTAACTACATATGATATGAGGAAATAAATAAAGAAATAAATGTCATTACATTATGTTTAACAGCGAAAACACTTTTGAAAATGCATATTCTTTTTTAGTAAATTGAAATTGCTCCTGAAATTGGTACCATGAAGCAATTTCAGGCTTGGAAAAACAGCAACAAATCTTCAACATATGGTCAGCCCTTTCAAAAAACATTTACAAGCCATCTGGCATGCAGCGTGAGGGAATATAGAGATGCAAACAACATTCAACTCTGCCTTTTCATAGTTTGGACTCCTTTTGATTTCAATTTTACTATTTTCATGAATTCTGAAGAACTATATATACTATATATATATATATATATATATATATATATATATATAGTTCAAAATCTCAAAACTCACTGTTATGAGAAACACATATTCAAAATGATTCATATTGGAAATTGTTTGGTATGCACAGCATCAACAAGATAACATAGGCTCAGGCTGTAACCCATAATGACTCCTGATCATGTTTGGGCCGAAATGGGGAGAAAGAAGCTAAATCCAAGCAAAAGCTCGCTACTGTCAGCCAGACTAAAGACGCAGAACTCACTGTTGAAATGTGGGTGAATTTATCTTCAGATTCAAATTGTTGTGGTATCATAAAGCCTTAAATGACATAAATAAAATTCTATAATATAATTACAGGCACATTTATACTACATATATACAATATATCTACAAGCCTTGGACTTAAAATAATATCAGTAATTACCTGTGTAAATGCACCAATCATCCTTTTCCTTCTTATAAGGAACAATCAATTTAAATTGCAGAACAGCATGACAACACTGTCCATGAAGTGCAAACAATGGACTGGTGTAGAAGGGAGAGGTTATTATGTGAGTATAGGAGAGCATAAGTCTAAGTGGATGTCCATGACATGCGGAGTCCCACAATTCTTGCACCGCTCTTGTTTAGACTGTATATGCTCCCACTATAGGTCAAATAATGAGAAAGAACTAAATTTCCTATTACAGCTATGCAGATGACACCCAGATTTGCCTAGCCTTATCTCTAAATGACTACAGCCAGAGATGCAATCAATTAAAAAAAAATTACTTAATAAAATAGTTTGCAGTTTCATCAGCAGAAGTCAGCTTCAATACTCGCAATGCAGTTCGTAGGCCACTCTGCGTACATCTTCACAACACCAGTAATTATACTCTAACAGAGGTTGGTAATTGCGTCAATGCATACGTAAGCAAAAAAAGTTAAGAATGTTATTGATGATATTGCTCCTGTGAAAGTCAGCAAGAAGACTGGTAGACAAAAAATCACCTTTGAGAAAATCAACAGCAGAACAGAGTATGAAAAGACAATGCAGAAAAGCTGAGCGGATGTGGCGGAAGACGAAACTTGAAATTCACTATAGCATCTATAAAGACAGCCTTCATGCTTTTAATGTGGAACTAGCCACAGCTAGAAAGACCTTCTTCCCTTATAAACAGTAACTTAAACAACACTCACACTCTTTTTGATACTGTTGAGAGACTGACAAACCCCCTAAGTCAGATTCCCAGGGAAAAGCTCTCAGACAGCAAATGCAATGAGTTTGCTTCCTTCTTTTCTGAGAAGATCAATAATATCAGAAAGGTGATTGGCACATCCTCAAGTTATGCAGAGGTCAGAAAGATTCGACCTCAATCTCAAAAAGAAATTACTATATCTGCTTTTGAAGCAAAATTTTCAAAAGTGTGTTTAACTGTTTAGAAGCAGATCTCTTAAAAGTGGTGAATACCTCACTTCTTTCTGGGACTTTTCCAAACTCCCTGAAAACTGCAGTTGTTAAAGAGAAATCTTGATAACACCATATTGAGCATCTATAGACCAATATCAAATCTTCCTTTTATAGGCAAGATGATTGAAAAGGTAATTTTTAATCAGCTGAACAACTACTTAAACTCAAATCGATACCTGGACAACTTTCAATCTGGTTTTCGACTGCATCACAGCACAGAGACAGCGCTCATTAAGATAATAAATGATATTCGCTTTAATTCTGATTCTGGCAAAATATCAGTGCTGGTACTACTAGATCTTAGTGCTGCGTTTGACACTGTCGATCATAACATACTTCTAGAGAGACTGGAAAACTGGGTTGGGCTTTCTGGGATGGTACTCAAATGGTTCAGGTCATACTTAGAAGGGAGAGGTTATTATTTGAGTATAGGAGAGCATAAGTCTAAGTGGACGTCCATGAAATGCGGAGTCCCACAATTCTTGCACAGCTCTTGTTTAGACTGTATATGCTCCCACTAGGTCAAATAATGAGAAAGAACCAAATTTCTTATCACAGCTATGCAGATGACACCCAGATTTACCTAGCCTTATCTCCAAATGACTACAGTCCCATTGACTCCCTCTGCCAATGCATTGATGAAATTAACAGTTGGATGTGCCAGAACTTTCTTCAGTTAAACAAGGAGAAAACTGAAGTCATTGCAATTGGAAACAAAGATGAAGTTCTCAAGGTAAATGCATACCTTGACTCTAGGGGTCAAATAACTAAAAATCAAGTCAAGAATCTTGGGGTGATTCTGGAGTCAGACCTTAGTTTCAGTAGTCATGTCAAAGCAGTAACTAAATCAGCATACTATCATCTCAAAAACATTGCAAGAATTAGATGTTTTGTTTCCAGTCAAAACTTGGAGAAACTTGTTCATGCCTTTATCACCAGCAGGGTGGACTATTGTAATGGTCTTCTCACCGGCCTTCCAAAGAAGACCATTAGACAGCTGCAGCTCATCCAGATCCTGCTGCCAGGATTCCGAGTAGAGCCAGAAAATCTGAGCATATCACACCAGTCCTCTGGTCCTTTCACTGGCTTCCAGTTATATTTAGGATTGATGTTAAAGTACTTTTACTCGTTTATAAATCACTCAATGGCCTAGGACCTAAATATTTTGTAGATATGCTCACTGAATAACAGACCACTCAGATCATTAGGATCGAGTCAGTTAGAAATACCAAGGGTTCACACAAAACAAGGAGAGTTTGCTTTTAGCTATTATGCCGCCCACAGTTTGAATCAGCTTCCAGAAGAGATCAGATGTGCTAAAACGCTAGCCACATTTAAATCCAGACTTAAAACTCATCTCTTTCGCTGTGCATTTATTGAATGAGCACTGCGCTACATCCAAACTGATTGCACTGTATTTTATGTATAATCATTTTCTTTTTTTTAACTGTTTTAAATTAATTTTAAATCAGTTTTTAAATAATTTTAAAAGTTTTTAAATTCCTTGTTTTATTGTTGTGATTTTTTTTTTTTAATGATTATTTTACTTCCTTTTATGTAAAGCATTTTGAATTACCATTATGTATGAAATGTGCTATATAAATAAACTTGCCTTGCCTTGCCAGGCTGACTAGGAGCATGAAATTGTCCAGCCTTGACAAATATATAAATATGACACAAAGGCCAAATTCTCTTAATCAGCCATCACAAGGAGTAAAACCAAAGAATATAGTTCTGATGTGCAGAACAAGATTGTTGAGCTTCACAAAATAAAAAAGTGGCAAATAATATCAAAGAAAATATCTAAAGCATTGAAAATCCCCATTTCCACTATCAGGGCAATAATTTAAGAGGTTCCAATCAACTAAAGATGTTACAAATCTGCCTGGAAGAGGGCATGTGTCTATATATCATCCTAATGCACTAGGTGAGGAGGGGAGTTTGAGTGGCTAAGGACTCTCCAAGTATCACAGCTTCACAGCTAGAGAATTGCAGAGATTAGTTGAATCTTGGGGTCAGAAAGCCTAAAATTTTTTTTATATATATATATATATATATATGTATATATGTATATATATATATATATATATATATATATATATATGTATATATATATATATGTATATATATATATATATATATATATATATATATATATACATACACACACACACACACACACATATATGGGTGCATCTCAATAAATTAGAATGTCGTGGAAAAGTTCATTTATTTCAGTAATTCAACTCAAATTGTGAAACTCGTGTATTAAATAAATTCAGTGCACACAGACTGAAGTAGTTTAAGTCTTTGCTTCTTTTAATTGTGATGATTTTGGCTCACATTTAACAAAAACCCACCAATTCACTATCTCAACAAATTAGAATACTTCATAAGACCAATAAAAAAATAAATAGTGAATTGTTGGCCTTCTGGAAAGTATGTTCATTTACTGTATATGTACTCAATACTTGGTAGGGGCTCCTTTTGCTTTAATTACTGCCTCAATTTGGCGTGGCATGGAGGTGATCAGTTTGTGGCACTGCTGAGGTGGTATGGAAGCCCAGGTTTCTTTGACAGTGGCCTTCAGCTCATCTGAATTTTTTGGTCTCTTGTTTCTCATTTTCCTCTTGACAATACCCCATAGATTGTCTATGGGGTCCAGGTCTGGTGAGTTTACTGGCCAGTCAAGCACACGAACACCATGGTCATTTAACCAACTTTTGGTGCTTTTGGCAGTGTGGGCAGGTGCCAAATCCTGCTGGAAAATGAAATCAGCATTTTTAAAAAGCTGGTCAGCAGAAGGAGGCATGAAGTGCTGCAAAATTTCTTAGTAAACGGGTGCAGTGACTTTGGTTTTCAAAAACACAATGGACCAACACCAGCAGATGACACTGCACCCCAAATCATCACAGACTGTGGAAACTTAACACTGGACTTCAAGCAACTTGGGCTATGAGCTTCTCCACCCTTCCTCCAGACTCTAGGACCTTGGTTTCCAAATGAAATACAAAACTTGCTCTCATCTGAAAAGAGGACTTTGGACCACTGGGCAACAGTCCAGTTCTTCTTCTCCTTAGCCCAGGTAAGATGCCTCTGACGTTGTCTGTGGTTCAGGAGTGGCTTAACAAGAGGAATACGACAACTGTAGCCAAATTCCTTGACACATCTTTGTGTGGTGGCTCTTGATGTCTTGACCCCAGCCTCAGTCCATTCATTGTGAAGTTCACCCAAATTCTTGAATCGATTTTGCTTGACAATCCTCATAAGGCTGCGGTTCTCACGGTTGGTTGCGCATCTTTTTCTTCCACACTTTTTCCTTCCACTCAACTTTCTGTTAACATGCTTGGATAGCATTGGATAGCATCACAGCACTCTGTGAACAGCCAGATTCTTTGGGAATGAATGTTTGTGGCTTACCCTCCTTGTGAAGGGTGTCAATGACTGTCTTCTGGACAACTGTCAGATCAGCAGTCTTCCCCATGATTGTGTAGCCTAGTGAACCAAACTGAGAGACCATTTTGAAGGCTCAGGAAACCTTTGCAGGTGTTTTGAGTTGATTAGCTGATTGGCATGTCACCATATTCTAATTTGTTGAGATAGTGAATTGGTGGGTTTTTGTTAAATGTGAGACAAAATCATCACAATTAAAAGAACCAAAGACTTAAACTACTTCAGTCTGTGTGCATTGAATTTATTTAATACACAAGTTTCACAATTTGAGTTGAATTACTGAAATAAATGAACATTTCCACGACATTCTAATTTATTGAGATGCACCTGTATATCAATCGGCCCATACATCACCACATGTTGTCTGGTAGGGTCCTCCTCGCTCATCCAAAAACAAACTCCATCATATTCATTTGTCAGACATGACTGGAACTTCAAATGGCACTGGCTTTTATGGTCAGATGAAACAAACTAAAAAAAGAGGTTTTTGACAGCAAACCCACCAGATGGGTTTGATGCAAATGGATAAAAAGTACCCCATGCCCACGGTTAAATATACTGCTGGATCTTTAATGTTGTGGGCCTGTTTTTCTGCCGGAAGTCCTGGATATCTTGTTCAGATGCATGGCATCATGGAATCTATCAAATACCAACAGATAAAAAATCTAAACCTGACTTATAATGGGCTGTGGTTGGATCTTCCATCAGGACAATACTCCAAAACAAGCATCAAAATCAACACAAAAAATGGGTCACTGAGAACAAAACCAAGCTTTTGTCATGGCTGTCCCTGTCCTCTGACCTGAACCCTATAGAAAATGAGTGGGGTGAACTGAAGAGAAGAAGCACCAACATGGAGCTGTGAATCTGAAGGATATGGAGAGATTCTGCATGAAGGATTGGTCTCTGATCTCTTATCAGGTGTTCTCCAAACTCTTCAGGCATTATAGGAGAAAACTCAGAGCTGTTATCTTGGGAAAAGGACTTTGCAATAATTGGGTGCCAATAATTGTGGCCACCATGAACTAGAGAAAGCATTTATTTCATAATGAGATTTTCCCCCCACTTTCCATTGTTTTATTTCAATGATAGGTTGGAATTTTGTGAATTTTTTGAATGAAAGGTCAACAGGATAAACAATGCTGATTTATTTTCACAGCCACCTTTGTTCATATTTACCAAGGGTACCAATAGTGGAGGGCACTGTACATTAATATAGATTAAGAAGTATAACATACATTACTATATAATATAAACACTTTTACTAATATAAATGCCTTCTTAAACTTCTTGTTCCTGTGTTCTTTACTTAGTATGGAAAAAATACTACGGAAGTCAAGGGGAACCATCAACTCAGCTGTTTGGTTGCCCACATTCTTCACAATGTCTTCTTTTGTGTTCAGCAGTAGACAGAAATTCAAGTTTGAAACAACTTAAAGGTGGGTAAATGATGACAGATTTTTCATTATTGGGTGAACCATCCCTTTAATGGCACTTTAGTATTGCAGTGATATATATTCTTGTGATATTTGCCATTTTGTTAAAGTGACCCAGTCAACTCCTGTCATTAGTTTTCTGCTAACTGCAAATAATATTTCCATGTATTATTTTAATGTAACTCAAGTTTACAAGGTTACAACCCCTACGAAGTTCCTGATCACTCATCAAATAATAGGGTAAAACAAGAAATCAGTTAAGTAGAGAATTAAATAGGATTTAAAATACAGTTTCATAAATGTATTTTGTTTTTCATATTGTATTGGAAAGGATGTGTTTGGGTAATAAAAGGTGGATGTTGCAAATCAAATAGATGCCAGACTTCATGTGCACCCTGACAAAATGGAAGGCATCTACTAACATAGTTAAATGTATATTTATTTATTTATTTAAAAGTCCATGAAATAGTACTGCACAGGTAAAGCAAGATGCTTCTTTTAAATATATACTTGACAAAAACAATAGTTTTCAATTGGCTTCTTTTAATGCAGAAAGTTAAAATATTAAAATAATTGGCTTATTTAGCTATGCAGAATTGAGAGTAGAGCACAACCACAGACCACAGCCCAATTCTAATAAGTAAGCATACTCTACAATATAAAATCAGCATTCAAAGTTAATGGAATAGGATCAGTGAGCCATTATCTTTAGAGCTATATGCCTATAACAGTCTGACAGACATTGACCAGCTAACAAATAAGAATAGGGTCTTAACATGCTTAATATCGTTAACCGTCATTGGTAACCTCCCCCACTCGAATTCAAATGGTTTTCGATCAGGGTTTTGTGCAGCTAGGTATGGGCTCATCTTACTCGAATTTTCTGCTTGAAACTACCTTGTTCCCACGTACCGGAATGAGTTTAGACAAAAGGTCTCTGTGTGAGTGTACGCTAGATGATGGCACAGATGGGGCACCCACGCTAACATACAAAAAGGAACAAAAAGAGTTGTAACTGAACGCATCTTAAGTGAAACATGGGCTGACACGCTTCCTAAATAAAGGACCCATGGGGAAACGGGACGCGTGCGGGGCACGTACTGATTACCAAAAGCGACATCGCACTCTGACGCTCCCTTGTGTTCAGTTTACCATTATAGACATCCTCGCGAAAAGCGCATAAAACAATAGTGATAAAAAAAAGCATACACAACGATAATTGCACATCAATAGTTTAAAAAACTTCTATATTTTAAATATGTTGACACTTGTTTTGCATTCCCAGTTTCTTCCCGCTTAAAATGCAGTCTTTTAGTCGTTAGTCTATTTTGCACACGTTCTGCATTAATTTACATAATATTACTACATCTGGTATAAACTCTAAGCTACAAGACGCGTCTCAAACAACAGGATATTAATGGCGCTTTTTATATTCACCAAACTAGATGTTCAATAATATATGGAAGCGACGGTGACACGTCTGCGCGTAAAATAACCGAATAACGCGTCCCTTTTGTCTGACTATTTGTAATTCAAAACCATTGACTTGGCGCATGCAGATGGGTCAGCGACGCCAAAAAGTGCTTTTATAAAACAACGAAAGACTAGGAACTTAAGGAAAGATGAGGGGCACAAGTTACAGCATCATTAAAAGGGGGTTGGTAGCGGCCATCTGGAGACCTCTCCATGACGCGTGCTGGACGCGTGGATCCCATGGGGCTCCGAGGACCCCTAACTGAAAATATTTGACAACCTATCATGAGTCAAATGTCCTTTTGTTTATTCGTGGACTTAAAAAAAGTTTAACACAAAGTATAACATAAAAACAGACATGCGTACGCGAACGTACATGGGTTTTGGATAGTTCGCGTCCCACAGAGTAAAACAAGCAAATTCATGCGGATTCTATGTGTAAACACAAACGCTATACGTTTAAACAGTGTTTGTTGAATGCAGTGATCACATATTGGTTCGCATGGCAACCTGTCGGTCTGCTGGGGGACGCGTGCACTAAACCCCTCCCCATAAACGCCAGAGGTACAGGTGTAAAACCCACGTCATCACAAGAAGAAAAAAAACTATTGTTCATCACAATTTATAGACAGATGTTACGTTAAAACGGCGTGGCTTGGGAATCTGTCTGTTTAATTCAAAGTATGTATGCTTATCCCGCCCTAAACTGGATCCCAATCCCGTGCCCTTAATGCGTCACCAGCATCCCTCTTCTTTTCAATAACACGTTTTCTTCTCCAGCATTTATTTGAAAGAATAATAGAAAAGTATTGACGTTATGGTATAAAGTTAAATAATAGATGCACATTGTTCCAACACAGTGTTCAGGCTTCTTTTTTCTTTTATTCTGTGTTTAATGGTGAAAAACAGATTTGGAGAACGGCTATACAATATGCATTAATATTTGTTAAGTTTGGTAAAATCAGTAAAATAATAAACATAAATAAACTATATTAGTGTAAAAGCAGTCAGTTGATAAACAATAGTAGTGAATAAGCTGATTGCCAAAATTTATAGTCATAATCTTAATCTAACCATCAGGGAGGAAAGCGCAAAAAATAAAATATGTCAGATATAAACCAATATATGTTGGTTTATAAAAAATTGAATACCAAAAGGAGATTAATAGAGGAGTATAATGTATACACGCTACAGACGCGTCCTTTTGTTCTACAGTCTAGAGTTATTTGACCAGAGGAGTTGTCTGAGGCGTGGGGGCGTTTCCATGACGCGCAGGCCAGGAATATAAACCCCGCGGAACCTCAGCTCTGCACAGAAGACCTCTACCCACAGCAAGCTCAACATGACTCCTAACGCCACTGCTATATCTGCTCTGGCTTATGCACCCCGCACCGTGGCCATGAGAAAAGAAGCAAACGAATTGAGAAGAACTTTAAAACCCTTACTGGAAAAGAAACGACGAGCGCGCATCAACGAGAGCCTCAACCGATTAAAAGCGCTCATTCTCCCGCTCACAGGCAAAGATGTAAGTTCTTTTCATGGATATTAAATAGCTATTTTTGGATAGTCTGTATGAAGTGCTCAAGCGTTTTACGTTTGTTCTTACCGTTGCCTGTTTTTTTTTTTCTTTTTTCTTTTCAGAATTGCCGTTACTCTAAACTGGAGAAAGCTGATATTTTGGAGATGACCGTCAGATTCCTGACTGATATTCAATCCACTCCGTCTAAAGGTCAGTTTTCTTCAGATATCTTCTCCATTTCATCTCATATTATGGTTGTTTGATGTAAAATAGCTTCTAAGCAAACTAAATTGTCTATATATTTCTGTTTACAGATAGCACCGATAGCTTTAAAGAGGGGCACACAGCTTGCCTCCAGCGCGTTTCAGCGCGCCTACCGCAAACCGGCCTCGACGCAGAAACCCGCCATCGCATCAACGAGTTCATCCAGCATTCAGTGATGCCCAAGACCCCAGCCTGCCAGAACTGCTGTGCACAGAGCTCCAAAATGATGACGCAAATCCAACAAAAACTTATGAATTTGAAATCTAGCAGCTCACGAATCGTAACCCCGGAAAAAAACAACGCTGCGATTCCCAGTCGACCTCAGCTTGTGATCACTGATGCCAAAGTCTGGAGACCTTGGTAGATCAACCATATAATTGACTGCTGTTATTAACTTTTAACGCAAGCCTTTTAGAATTGTACATATTTGCAAACGCTGTAGACTCTTTTTTAATTTGATGAATGCGTGTCATCAAATCACAAATAATAATTGTATACTTGGTTTTCCAGTCCAGTGTATAGTAATGGAACAGACCCGTTCGAATCGTTTTGTTTTCATAAAGATCCTGCGCGTAACCTGTACATAACGTGGTTAGATTTATGCCCTTTTTCGGGTTAAATCGTCGGTGGCTCTTGAAAACGCCTAAGTAAAACCCAAAGGGTTGTTAATTGTAAGACATTTGCACTTCATACTTTAGTATTCTGGGTTGGTGCAGATGGTTAAATGTAAGCACTCTGTGTTGTTGTTCACTGAAATCTCTATTTTAGGAGACGTGCTATTTATTTCCCTGTTTATACATTTATGTGTTGTGCTACATTTATGTTGATACACTTATGTATTATGCTACTTTTTATAATAAAAGTTGTAGGCTACCCAGATGGTTTCCTTGCATTATTCTCTCCGAACAAATGAAAATAACAGAGCTAGTGCACATACACAATGGAGAAACGTTCAATTCATTCAAATATAACAATAACATGGATTTGGGCGCGCAAATGAATACAGATGTGTGGTGGCCTGGTGATGCTGTATAATCACAGGGAATTTAAGTGAATAGGCCTACTGATAAAAACAGTAGGCCTATAGGCTACATAGAATACACCTCGAGGTACGTTGGGGGAAAAAGGCGTCTGCCAAATAAATAAATGCAAACATAATCAGTGACAGATGCTTCAACTTCTAAGCGTCCTGTTTATTCATGTTAAAGGTGAACGCCTGCAGGAAACCCTGGTCTCTGCTGCCACCTTTCGGTGGTTTAGTTACAGCTTGAAGTGTGTAATGATTTGTAACCAATTTCAGTGATTGATTAACATGTTGGTTAACCTAACGACTAAAGTATACAGTGTAGAAACGGCTGTTGTTGTTTTATTTTAAAATAATTTTTTATTTTTTATTTTATAGAAACCAATGAAGGGTCAGTGTGTAACCTACTTGTGTTAATAAACGGAAGTGAACTATCCACAACAGCTTTTATGAATCGATAACCGATTCACGCCCGTGCTTTTCTTCAGTGCTCAACAGCAGAATCGGTGTATGATTTTCACCTCGTCTTTTACCACAGTACTGGAAGTAGTCTGGCCAATCAATTTACCCTCCAAACCTGCAGCTCCGCCTGACTCAGTCCATTTCATTACGACACGCGGATTCGGGGTTAAAGACGAGCCTCGACGAGCTCACGATGTCTATTTCAATCGCTCAAGACACACCATCCATCCAGATATGCAGGTAAGACTCTTTTATGTAGCGCTAACCTTTTTAATGAGAGGATCTCAGATTACGTCTGATATGAAGCGGCCCTATAATCCTAAACCTACTCCACAAATAGAATATTTGTCCTTTCCGGACATCACTAATACGTTTTGCAAAGAACGAAATGCACGAGGACGTTATTTTTGTTCATTTCAAATGACTTAAAATGGATTCGGATGCTGGGGCATTTTTTCACACCGTTTGTGCCGGTCGCATCGTATGTCGTATGTGATGACCTCAACAGTGATGCTGATGCAGAGCATTGATGGGAACACAGTGTTATCTCTCTAAATCATCAGGGCAGAAATTATATACTCAAGACTTAAATAGCGTATATTAGATTTGGATGTGATTATAGAAGCGTATCCTGTAATAACGGGGTGAATAAAAAGTAGAAAATGAAATGCGTGATATTTTCTTAGCATGGATTTTGGCGCTCATTTGTTAATCCTCAGGATTAAACGATAGACTGTGGATAGCGCAGAATGCTCTTATCTTTCGATGCTCAAGCGGCTGCCCTCTTGTGCTCGCAAGTGGTACAGCCTGCATACGCGCAAATGAAGCCATCGAGTTAACCACGTGCAAATTTCGTGTTTGTGTTTGTTGTCGGTGTGTTTGCGTAAATCTGCAGATCTGTGTTTCTAGCTAATGGCGCTGAGACAGAACCAGATCCGACACCATCTGTGGCAACAAAACTAGGTGTCCAGAACGCGGAATCATCGAGGTCTGTTCTTCGGCCGTTTTTATCTGCTGGAAACATTCTGATGCTAAACAATCGTTTGAGTTTATTTTGGTGGCTGGTACCTGATTTACAAATGAAAATCCGCCATGGTAATCTCTACAACAGTGCTTCCCAAACCTGTCCTGGAGGACCCCCTGCCCTGCACATTTTGTATGTCTCCCTAATCAAACACACCTGATTACACTCATCAGCTCGTTAGTAGAGACTGCAAGCACTAAATTGGATGTGTCTGATTAGGGAGACATACAAAATGTGCAGGGGAGGGGGTCCTCCAGGACAGGTTTGGGAAGCACTGCTCTACAACATAACTTGATCTGCTGCTAATACCAAGCGACTGTGATTGGTCCATCCTGATCAGTGCTGAGAAAATAAACAGGTATCACTTGACAACACCAACTTTGTGCTTCAGCATCGGTATGGACAGTGACAGTAACAATGAGAGACTTTATTAGTTTTTTAATCACTACGTTTTACATAGGACAGCTGTACAGAGATTTAGGGTTGATTTAGGATTGTTGTTGTTTTTTTTTAAGTATCAGACCAGTAGGTCTTTTTAACGTTTCGTGTCTCCACATCCGACACAAATAATTGTCTGGTTGCATTCTTTTTGCATTCGACACAACTTTTCCCCATATGCTTATGTGTTGAAAGAAAGCTTTTTGACACGAGTAATTTTTTTTAAGAGTGCATTAGCAATCTTGGATTGCAAATGTTATAACTCCCTCTCAACAAGTGTAAAATTCTTGCTTTGCCTCAAAGGCAAGAACATGCTTCATAAAACGTTTTTGGTTACACTTTATTTTAAGGTGTCCATGTTACAGTGTAATTATATATTTATATACTGAGTAATATTAATTTACTACATTTACTTACTATATGGTTAGGGTTAGGGGTTGGTTTAGGGCTACTTGCATGTGATTATGCACAATTAATTGTAATTATATTAGTAAGTACATGTAATATGTAACAAGGACACCTTAAAATAAAGTGTTACAAAGTTTTTTTTTTCTTTTTTTTTCTTTTCTTTTTTTTTTTTTTAAATCTGTAATAAGCTTAGATTCAGCCATATGAGAACATTTCTGTATTTCCTGACTTGTACACAGAAATGAATATTTCAATATACTGGTGCATTAACACGTTTTACTGCATTTTCCTCTGTGACCAGGACATTGAGACCTACTGATTTGGCATAAATGTTCTTAAAATGCTTTCAGTTTTTTTTTTTTTTTTTTGTATTGTGTTTGTAAGAAAACACATTTTCAAAAATAAACAAATATTATTATAGGTTTACGTAATAAAACCTCATCATTGTATGTGGCATTTATTTAAATGCTTTATGTGGTTCAGTACTGCATTTTCCTTACACTCAGCATCAAATAGAGCCAGAATACAGTCAGTGTAATCACACACACATTATATTCACATGCTATTGTTGCGCAGATACCAAATTTACTCAGAGGTAACCAAATTTACTTGGTTACTTGGCAGCCAGGGTGAACCACTTACGGGGCAAGATCCATTTTGTTGGTGCTTAACAAATTGGGTCACTTTGTTACCATCTAGTTGCAAACAGGGCAGTATGCTACATTATTTTATTGAGACTGGCATTTTGTTTCTGAGAGAGGTCAGATGTATTCGTCATTATCCTCATATTCTCAGGTAGGATTGTTGTGTGGTTTTTTTTGTTTTTTTTTTGAAAGGTGCAATTTAAAGTATTAGTGATTAAACACCTTGTATCAAATTGCTTCTAATATTTTATATACGGTATCTCTTTTTAGCTGAATACAAAACGCTTCTTTGATGCAATGTGACAAATATAGTTAACAGTACGGCATAGAGACACAACATCAAGAATAACTCAATCTTTGATACTTTTTTTTTGGTACTTTTTAAATGTTTCATTACATTCATACAAGTAATAATTTCTCAAAATTCAAAAGTGCAAAGTCCTATCCAGTATCCACCATTTTTACTGCATTAAAATTCATTCAAACATTTTTTTTTTCTCAGGTAAATATTTGAGTGTAATGAAAAGAGAAGGTAGAGAGATCTTGTTTTTCCTGTTAATGATAAACTCACAGTTTGATGCAATCATACAACAGAAATCTCACAGTTATTTGAAAACAAAACCTGTATATCTGTCGTTATGATGTTGGTTGGGCATAAACACAATAAATATTGTAATAAGCTAAAGATTTTGGGCTCAGCTGTTCATCACTTGACTGTGAACTTTAAATTAAATTGGGTCTTTTATGCACCATGCCTTTTCTGTTGTGGAGTAAATCTCCTGTTACATGTCAGGAATATATTTGGGAAACATCTAACCCCAAAATCAAAACTTAATGTTATTTTGCCTGTAAGGAATTTGAAGCCAGATTGTGTTATTTTTTCTCCTTTGCATTGTGACTTTCATGAGTTAGTTACAGAATTGTAACTATTTTATAAAAGTTGAACACATTTGGGTTTTAGACTGTTAGTTTTGTTCATTTTAGTGAACATCCTGTTTGTTCCAGAGCCTTATACTGTCATTGCTAGCTCTGTGAGTCAACTGAAGCCCTGCAAAATTTGAATGAAGGTGGGTGGAGTCTGAGTCAGTGAAGCACTCACACTAGTGGTGAAGATGATGATGATGTCATAAGTGATGCGTGTGCAGTGATGGAGGAAATGAATTAAAGAATGTGGCTGTCGCTGATACAGTCACTGTTGTGTTGGGAACTTCTCAAGTCTCTGTCGTTTAACATTTAAGGACTCATGGCTTCTCATTTTGAGCTCAGCAGGTAGAGTACTCTTCTAGACAGACATAATTTCATACTTTTCATTCATAGACACACATCCTCATACACTTCTAAACTTTTGGATTTGTGTGTTGGTAATATTGTGTTTGACATTGGCTTGTATGTTAAAGAAAAGAATTCAGTGAATTAGGATAAGTTTAGTACTTTAGTTTGTTGTTTCATGGTGGACGTTGAGACGTTTATTATGACAGGATACTGTCTTGGCTGTACTCAACAAACTTGTTGTGTATGTAATCATGTCTGTTTTTGAGTTAACTAATGTTGTGTGTCATCATGTCTGTTTGTTGTTGTTGTCTTTTATGATACCATTAGACAGAAAAGCTGAGTGATACAAACAGCAAAAAATTACAGCACTGCTAGATTAAGTATCTGCACTCTGGAAACACAACTCAGCCAATCGAATTTAAGGACGTGAACTAATATAAATATAATTACTGGCTGTAGAAATTCTTGTATCAATTGACATTATATAGATCTTGTGTCAGTGTGACCTATGTATATCAAAGTTCCCAGAAAATATATAATGAGATAATACAGCGTGGTCCCATTTTATATTAGGTGGCCTTAACTACTATGTAAAATAAAATAAAATAAAATAAAGTACGTAAGTAAGTACAATGTACTTCTTGTGTTCATGGGTCAAAGACGTTAAGATGTCCGCATCAAAAGAAATTCACAAAAGTGATTTTATGTCCATTGAAAGCACATTAAATGTAAGTAAAGTGTCTACTTATAAGGTTTTAAATAAGTTTTTGGAGAATAAATTGTCACAATTTGGTTGAAATAATGTTACATTGTCATTCAGTGTAACACAATATTTATGTGAAAATTCAAAGAACATGCTCATTCTGACTTGTACATATTAAAATATATAAAAGAATAAGGGAGTATATTAAATTTTATTGTGTTTTAAATGAGTAAAAAAATCTTACTAACAAATGGGCAAAACCGAGGATAGTGGCAAATTTTTTTAAAAAAAAGGTAAAATTACAACTAATTAGTATTTGGGGTGAAAGTAATTTGTCTTTTAATGTGTCATAAATTGATTTTTGTTGTAAATATGCCTGACAAGATTGTTACACTGAATGACATTTTAGTGGGTAAATTTAGTAAATCAGGGAAAAATGTGTGATGTTTATTTTTTGCTCAGAAAAACAAAAACAAAATTGCAATTAATTTAAACAGAAAACTTTTAAACTTTTTTGGGGGAACAACAACAACAATTTAAAGCAGTATTACACTTATTGTTTTTATGGTTAAATCCTTTTTTGTCTTTGACCCTCATATTGTTTTGAAAAACACTTTTGCTGCTATTGAGGTGGGATATGGGTAAAAAAAAATTAGGGGCAGGTTTGGTGGTATGGGTATGTTTAAGGGTGGGTTAAGGTGTAAAGGATGGGTCAACAGTGTAATTATAAACGTAATTACATGCAGGTATTTTTAAAACATGTATGTACACAATAAGTGCATTGTATAAAATGATTAATTTAAATGTAATTACATAGTAGTTAAGGCCACCTAATATAAAGTGGGACCTATAGTTTGATATTATTTTCAGATTTTTTTGATGAATAAAATTTGTGAGCACTTAATTTGTTTGTCGTTTAGTATAGGGGAGAATGATAAGTTAAAAACTCTAGGGATTTAAAATATGCAAAATGTTGTCTATATGGCCAATACTGAATATGGTTATAAATACAATATATCATGCATCCCTATAAAAAACCTGGAGATTATATGCAAAGTTATTTTTCTTTAATATTTCAGGATCATGCGTCCCGATGATGCCAACATTGTTGGCAATGTTCATGGTGGGACTATCCTGAAGATGATTGAAGAAGCGGGATGCATCATTTGCACACGCCACTGCAATACTCAAACCGGGGTGAGTTTAGTCTTTTGGTCTGGAAACCAAGGCTTTTAACACTGGAACCACCATCGTTTTTTTATATATGAAATGTGATGTGTTTTTCTAGAACAGATGAACATGATAAAGATGTAATCGAACATTTTGATTGATTTGATAAGTGATAGATGAAACTCACCTATCCTGTCAAAAACTGAACTGTTATATTTTACTGCTAAATTAAAAGGAAAAAAAAAAAAAACCTGGGCATTTTTAGGACCATTTTTATTTGCTTTTTTACCACAGATTTCTCATTACATTAATTCAAAACAATATCTTCCTCATTAATGTAATGTGAAAAAATGTATATCGTATTTAAATTGTACAGTGTTTATGTCACAGTAGTATACAAATATTTAAACCTTTAAAATATTGTATATATACAGTGCCTTGCGAAAGTATTAATACTCCTTCATTTTTTTCATGTTTTGTTATGTTACTGCCTTATGTTAAACTGCTTTAAATTCCACATCAATCTACACTCCATACACCATAATGGTAAAGCAAAAAACAAGTTTTTAACATCTTTGCAAATTTATTAAAAATAAAAAACTTAAATGATTCCATTGCATAAATATTCATACCCTTATCTGGGACAGTTGAAATTTAGCTCATGAGCATTCATATTGATTGTAGATGTTACTACACTTCGAGTGAAGTTAATCTGTGGCAAATTTAGAAAGGCACACACGTCTTAATAAAAGGTCTAACAGCTGATAATGCATATCAGAGCAAAAACCAAGCCCTGAGGTCCAAAGAACTGCCTGTAGAGCTCAGAAACAGGTTTGTGTCAAGCCACACATCTGGGGAAGAGTTCAGAAAAAAATTCTGCTTCATTGAAGGGTCACAGAAGCATGTAATCTCTGTTACCTTTAATGGATGAAGTGTGAAACAACCAGGACTCTTCCTAGAGCTGGCCTCCTGGCCAAACTGACCAATTGATGGAGAAGGGTCTTGGTTATACTGGTGACCAAGAACATGATGGTCACTCTAGTTGAGCTCCATGATCATATATGTAGATGAGAGAAATCTACAGAAGGACAAACATCACTGCAACACTCCACCGATCTGGGCTTTATGGTAGTGTGGCCAGATTCAATCCTCTCTTCAGTGTAGACACATGAAAACACACTTAGAATTTACAAAACAGCACCTAAAGGACCCTCAGACTGTGAGAAACAAGATTCTCTGGTCTGATGAACCTCAATTCCAAGCATCATGTTTGAAGCAAACCAGACACTGCTCATCACCTGCAGAGTACCATCACAAAAGTAAAGTGTGCTGGTAGCAGCCTCATGCTGTGGAGCTTTTTCAGCGGCAGGGACAGAGGGACTCATTAGAGTAGAAGAAAAGCTCAGTGCAGCAAAATATAGAGATAGCTTTAATGAAAACCCAGTCCAGAGCATTCAGAACCTCAGACTGGGCAAAAGGTTCACCTTCCAACAGGACAATGACCCTAAGCACACAGCAAGAGTGGCTTATAGACAACTCTGTGAATGTCCTTGAGTGGCCCAGCCACAGCCTGAGCTTGAACCCAATCAAATATTTCTGGAGAAACTTGAAAATGTGCATCTGCCCCCGTCCAACCTGACAGAGCTTGAGAGGTGAAGAGGCGAGGAGAAGAATGACAGATAATGCCAAATGCTGATGAGCAAAGCTTGTCGCATCAAACAAAAAAGGCTTGAGGCTGTAAAGGTGCTTAAGCTAAATATTTAGTTAAGGGAATGAATACTTATGCAATGTACTTATTTCAGTTTTTTATTTTTTTATTTATTTATTTTTTTGATAAATTTACGAAGTTGTGACAATTCTGTTTTTGCTTTGTCAATATGGTGTATGGAGTGCAGATTGGTGTGGAAAAAAAGTAATTTAAAGCAGTTTAACACAAGGCAACAACATAAAAAAATGTGAAAAAAAATGAAGGGGTATTAATACTTTCGCAAGGCACTGTATTTGGTAACACTTTATTTTAAGGTGTCCTTGTTACACGTCACATGTCCTTACTATTATAATAACACTTAATTATGCATAATTACATGCAAGTAACCCTAAGCCAAACCCTAATCCTAACACTAACCATATAGTGAGTAACAGGTAGTTAATTAATATTACTCAGTACTTAAATGTATAATTACACTGTAACAAGGACACCTTAAAATAAAGTGTAACCATATATTTTCTCTTTGACCCTGATTCATGCCTTCTGCTTAAAAATGTCCATTTTCCGGTGTAGCCAGTAGAGGACTCTGCAAAATCATATATGTAGCATAATGTATACAAATGTATACACCGCTACCGAGTTGTAGTATCCTGGTATAATAGTAATGTATAAAGTGCAATTAAATAACAATTTCTTTTGGTAAACAGGATCGCTGTGTAGCTGCTCTGGCCCGGGTGGAGCGCACAGACTTCCTGCACCCAGTGTTCATCGGTGAAGTAGCCCACGTCAGTGCTGAGATAACCTACACCTCCAAACACTCGGTCGAGGTGCAGGTCAGTGTTCTCTCAGAGAACATAGTCACAGGTCAGTGAACAATCATAAAGGATTGTTTAATGGAATAGTTTATCCAATCTTATTTATTGTTTTTCCATGTTCATGCTGCAGTTTAAGAGCTGTCAAGCTCTTAAAAAAAACAAAACAAAACAATAAAAGTCATTATAGTAGTCAATATGATAAATGCACTATATTCCAAGTCCTTAGAAGTCATGTTAGTGATTTAGTAACAACACAAAGTTGTTATTCATTAAAAATATTCACCTCAGCCACAGCTCTCATGCCTCATTCACAGTTTTTGCATAATCAAAATGAGCGAGCCATGAGACCTGCGAGGACCAATGGCAGTCAATATGATTTACATAAAACCTGACATGAAACAAACACTGTTGCTCTGAGGCCTTATGAAAATATTGTTCTTACTGTTTTTTTGGTTTTTTTTACATAATAATAAATATGTGATCCACAATTACTGCGTAACATAAATCACAATAGATTCAACTAAACAAGAACATGAGTCTCTAAATGTGAAACCTTAAAAATACTGACACAGTATGCAGGGAATTTTGTTTATAATGATAACTCTACAATAACTTCTTCATCAATTGTACATAAGCTGAATTCATCTAAAGATTTCATCAGCCATCAACCTGCATGAATAATTGAGATTGAAGCTGATTACAACAGGTGTGGACGGATGTCATTGTGTACATTCATTTTTCTGGGTTATAGGGCCGCGTTTATTTTTCAGGAGTTCTGTGTCAAAGTTCATTGTGGTTTGGGATGCTGCCAAATGCATGAATGGTAAAATCCTGCGGCCTATCACATTATCAAAGTAAAATGAGCTTCAAATAGTTTCACGTTGACTTCAGAAGTAAGAATTTATAATTTAAAGGCGTCATGAACTGCCTTTTTTATTATTTTGTACTGTTCTCTGAGGTCCACTTATAATGTTATCAAGATTTTTACATCAAATCATCAAAATTTAGAAGTAATAGGCTAATTTCTGTCCTGTTTTAACTCCTCTCATCAGAGCGCTCTGTTTGAATAGGAGTGACGGATTGTAGACTTGGAAGTAAATGCCTACTGCTATGATTGGCTAACAGTTGTGTATGACAGTGTACATTCCTCATAGATGGATGCTGCTGTGATTTAGGTCAAAAACGCATAAATAACTCAATACATATCAAATGATCTGTATTAACAGGCAAAGCAATAGTGATCACGTAATGAAAACAGTTACTCACGCTTGTGTTGCGACATTACTGTTGAATCCAATGTAGTCAGCACAGCATAGTCTTTGGGTTTCAATATTTCTGAAAATCCCACATCGAATTGTGCCGTGTTTGTAAATGAATCCACAGTAAAATGAAGTGAACAAAGGACAGAGTTCTTACTGACATGGTCTGGATCTGCATTAAAAATAAAGTTCGTTCACTCTTTCCTTACATTGGGATCAGAAGGAAGGCAAGGCAAACACAGTTTTTCCGCAACTTGGCACTGCACAGCGTCTTGTTGTCATCAGAGCCATTTTTATCTTTGGTTTCTGCGTAGACTTGTATGTTTGCCTCTTTCTAAACACAACATGCTCGAATCGGTGGGCGGGGCTAAACAGGCAGTGATGTAGAATCGGTGGGCGGGGCTAAACAGGCAGTGATGTTGAAGCAAGCACTGATCGTCTTCTGTGGAGGCGGTGCTTATCCACACTATTACATCATAGAGTAGAACATTCCACAAGCTGTCGTTTTGGCAGACTGCATTCAATACAAGCTGTTTTTAGACTAACGAGAAAGTTTTCAGTTCTGAAACTTACAGGATGTTTTTATAGTACAGTGATCTCTTATATGTCAAGACATCAAGGGAATTTTGGTTTTTCAGTTCATGATCCCTTTAATTTCAAAATTGGCCAAACACCCTACTGCATTATTTTCCTGTTTAACACTGTAAAGCTGCTTTGATGCAATCTGTATTGTATAAAGCCCTATATAAATAAAGTTGGCTTGACCGAAAACATTGGGCGCTTTGCCATATTCATATGACTTAGGTAGTTTATCAGTAGCCTGCAATTATTTCAAAAGCTGATGTTGCATTATCCCTCTTTCTCTAATCTCATCTCAAGATGGAGCTATAGCTCAATAAAACTAATCTGAATATAATGCGATTCTAACTTTAGACTCATATGGTGATTTATCATAGAAAAGAGACGTGATCTCCTTTAGATTTGATTAATTGAGGGATAGTGTATCAAAGCCAAAAAAGCAATACATGAGACGAAGAAACTGTGCGGTTAAAACAAAAGCATTATCCACAAGGCACACGTTGTTACCACAGCAACAGGGTTGTCATGTGGCAAAAAGCGATCCAGCTCGGCGTGGGCGAAGTACCCAGTCAGTAGTAGTGGAGGAAGTGACTGCAGAAGTCGCTACAAAGAAGGACACCTCTGGACTCGCTCCTTTTAGGAGTGGTCACATTTAAATGCTTGCAATGAATCAAAGAATACCAGTAAAAGAACATTTGTGGGTCATATTTCACTCCAAAATCAAAAGAAAGAAATAATATTACATTAAAACTTTTGAGTGAATACTAATTATATGAACTTTTTTTTTTTTGTTTCCCAATTACTGTGACAATAGTTGATTAATTATTTGAATTTATTTCTCAACACCTCGTTGCTCGTGCTTGTGACGATAAACTTCAATATTTAGCAAGTATTGATAGTGTGTGGGATCGCATCTTTTTATATTTTTGATTCAACAGTGTTGTTGGACTATTCTTCCTATGCACCTATCGTTTTTTCAGGTGTACTGAGTTTGTGTTGAATGAGTATTAGTCTCTTATCACCTTGAAAAAAAGCTCATTACAAATGAAAAAAAACAATTAATTTTTCTTACATAAAATATGCACATAAGCCTCATTTTTGGGACCATTAAGTTTGTTTATTATTATTATTATTATTATTATTATTATTATTATTATTATTATTATTTAACTTTATGGTATTAATTTAATGATTAATTAAGCAAATTTCTCAGCAAATTCTAATTACCATAATGGTATTTTATTATTTTAAATAGTATTTTATTTTTAATACTTTAATACAGCTTTTTATTTAAACTTATATTAAAAGGTATTGCAACAATTATTAAATTGATTTAAGTAATATATCTTTTTTTCTGTTCAGTTTTCAAAGCAGCTTTACAGAAAATCATGCTATTAATGTTTATAATTTCTCAGTATCTTCATGCCTTGTTGCATTTAGCAGATTAGAGATGGAGAATAATAACATTTTTACATTTTGTGACAATACATGCAATCAAGCAGCTGCGATATGCTATATAATATTTATTGGTAATACTTTACAATAAGGTTCCATTTGTTAATTATATTTAATGCACTAACTAACATTAACTAACAATGAGCAATACATGTGTTACAGTATTTATTAATCTTTGTTTACGTTAGTTAATAAATATACAGCTGTTCATTGTTAGTCTGTGTAGCTCAGGTCCATTAAATAACATCAATAGATACAACTTTAGATTTTAATAATGTATTAGTAGTAAATGTTGGAATCAACATTAACTAAGATTAATAAATGCTTCAGAAATATTTTTCATTGTTAGTTTATGTTAAAGAATGTAGTTAACTAAAGTTAACAAACAATAATTTAGTTCAAGCGGTTGAGATTTGCTATATAGTACACACCATTTAACCCTCTGGTGCTCTTTGGTCACTTTTGACCGAAAAATTTTCTGTTTTGAATTTTTAAAAATCACAACTTCATCGGAATGGTACGAAACTTGGTGACTGTTATGGCATTTGGAATGTGAACACACAAAAAAATCGAGGGCTTGATTCGAGCAGGCTAAGTGGTCGTAAAAAAAAAAATAGTCACACTTGTGCTCTTCGGTCAAAAATGACCGACCATAGGAAATGAATGGGAAATTGACAAAAACACAAAAATTAAGCAAATTTTTGTGTGTACAATCTACAAATCTGCCACAATGCAGAAAAAAAGTACACAGCAATGACGGGGTGAAACTCTAAAACATCAAGAGTGCAAAACCAACACATCCACTCACACACACACGCGTACACACACACACACACACACACCTATGAACTGGTGTGACTGTAACACAGCAAATATATAAACTAAAAGCAATAATTCAACTACAATGTAGTAAAAAAGTGGACAGCAAGGAAGGGGTTACACTCTGAAACATCAAGAGTGCAAAACAGGCACATCCACTCACACATACACATACACACACTCACAGACATATAAACACACACATACACAAATATACACATTCTAATGAATTGGTATGGTTATTACCATATAGACATAACAACTCAGAAAACTGAAATAAGAGGTTGAAATCAGATCAGACCCAGAAGGGCTGATCAAATGTAAAAACTGTAACTTGAATGCTATGTAAGTCGCTTTGGATAAAAGCGTCTGCTAAATGCATAAATATAAATATAAATATAGAAGGATTAAGCTCTGATAAAACATTCCTGTTCATTTTTGTTACTTTTTATAGAATTTTAATATTTTGTGTAACAAAATGTTTTCTCTGTGTTCAGGTTTGACTGTAGTAATAATAATTCAAAAAGTCATGCTTTAAATCAACATTTCAAACCAAAAAAAAAAAAAAAAAATCTAAACCTTTACAAAAAGTTGTCGTTGAAAGGTCTAAATATATATTCAAACCCACAACTTAATAAAAATAAGTATTCATGTCTAAAAACAATTAGAGAATTTATAGGCCTTTTATATAGAGCTATGTAGGAATCTATGGGCTAAACCATGGAATTGCAGATGTTTTTCTTATTTTACTGCCACCAGATGGCACTAATCTGGCTTCAAAAATTGGATTTTAAAGGCATTGGCTCTATTTTAACATGAAATAATGCCATAATTGAAAAGTAATAGAAAATATTTGATTTTTTTTTTTATTATTTTCAATTGGAAAATTTGAATGTAATTATTGTATAAATATTAATTAGTACCATGAAATTCTCTCAAAATACAAAATAAAAAATAAAAAATATTATTAAACAAAAATATGTTACATCGGGGAGTTAAATTTTAGGTGTCCGGTCACTTTTGACCGTGAAGAGCACAAGTGTGACTCCGAAATGAGGAGCACCAGAGGGTTAATCTAAGTATACTGTATGTATCCAGGCAATGTTGGATAAGATAGTAACACTTCACTGAATGTGCAGAACACCTTAATTTGTTATACCTTTACACGTTGTAATGTAGTATATATTTCATTAATTATTGTAGTGACAGTTATAATACATTGTAATACTTACCTATTAAAGGTTACACCTTTATAGTGTATTATAACACATAAGATTGTGTGTCTTACTACATTATACTATCAAAAAGTATAACTATGGTATCTGTGGAAGAACTGATTATCAGGTGCATAATAAGCTTTATGAATGCATTATATTACATTAAGGCCTATATATAAGGCTTCAAGTGATACTGTTAGAGTTACTCTTAAACAACTGTTACATTGAAGTTTTTTAATTATTCCTTGACAAGCAATACCTTTTTTCCATAATTCATTCTTTGTAAGCATCAGTCCACACGATCAGTGTTTCATTCTCACACATTACACGTTAACCAGTCCATTTCCTGTTTTAAGGCGGCTCTGTCGAGAGGTCTCAGGCTGTCTCAGCACTGCCCCTTTAAAGGCTCGTGCTGAGCCGCGGGGAACCACGCAGAATGGGGGCAGACTTTGTGCTTCTGTCATTTTAACTTAACGTCACGCGTCACCAACACAGGCAGCAGTTGCAGAGCGATACCTGCATAGGAAAGCAGTCTACTCTGCAAACGCAGTGTCTTTCTTTGGAGTTTAAACAGAACATGGAGCAAAACCAAAAAAAAAAAAAAAAAAAAAAAGCCATTCCTACATGAATATACAAACAGAAACATATGCAAATTGCATTGCTTGTGAAGTAATAAATGCAAACATGCATCCAAGAATGTAAATGAACTGTGGCCTGGAAATCACTGCCTCTTTATGCCCTCATTCATACACACTTTGCGCTATTATTGGCTGGCTCCATTAAACTGGTTAATAATAAATTGCTGCCACCTAAGTGCATAATAGCTACAGTAACTATTCCCATAGCTGATGTGGACAGTATTAGTTAACTGTCAGGGTAATATCTTGGCCTCTTTTTGCAAAATATACATTTTTGTCCCATATATTTATGATACATAGTCTTCAGCATCACAAATTCTTTACGTGGCATCAACAGCAAGGTTCTGGCAAAAAAAAAAAACCTTTTGATAAACCTTTGTTTCCTGGTCTGACACACATTTAAAGGATGCATTTGTGGCTGTATATACATCTATGAACTCAGGCTAGGCCATCACATGACTCTTCTCTTGGGTTACACACACACACAGACAGTCAGGGCCAATCTTGTCAGCCTCGTCTCGCTCACACTCCTCAGGGGTCTCCTGCCTCTGAATGCAGGGGCTGTGCATGCTATGATTGCATCGGCAGGGCTGCCATCTACACACACACACGTTATACAGATGCAAAAGCACATTAGAATGAATGCATTTTTTGTCAGTCTAGCACTCTCTCTATTAAACTCGCTTAGCTGTCTAAATGAGGACATACAGTAGACATGATATATATGTTTTCAGACAACTAATTGCATATTATTTGCAACTGCTATTTAATGCATATATGCATTATACATTATTGTGTTTACATACAATTTAATGACAATCAAGGACTTTACATATGATTTAGTACATTAGAGAAGTGTACTTCTTTAAAGCATGTCAAAAGATTATCAAAATATGATTTAAAATGTACTTTAAAGTATAACTTTTAATTTAAAAGTTTACTGAAGTGTGTCATGAAAGTGTTGTGTTGGAAATACGCAATGGCGTTCTAACATCAGCACTTGTGCCAAATCAGAAACTCTCTTTCAAAAATGTTGTATATCTACACTGCCCTTCAAAAGTTCGGGGATCAGTAAGATTTTTAATGTTTTTTAATGGAGTCTCTTATGCTCATCAAGGCTGTACTTATTTGATCAAAAATAAAGAAAAAAAAAACTGTAATATTGTGAAATATTATTGTTATTTCTAAAATTGGATTACTATTGTAATATACTTTAAAATATTATTTATTTCTGTGATGCAGTGCTGAATTTTCAGCATCATTACTCCAGTCTTAAGTGTCACATGATCCTTGAGAAATCATTCTAATATGCTGATTTATTATTAGTGTTGAAACTGTTGTGCTGCTTAATATTTTTTTGGAAACTATGATACATTTTCTTTGATTCTTTGATGAATAAAAAGTTAAAAAGAATAGCATTTATTCAAAATAGAAATCTTTTCTAACAATTTAAGTCTTTACTATCATTTTTTATACATTTAACACATCCTTGCTGAATAAAAGTATTAATTCCTTTAAAAAAAAAAAAAAAAATAAATAAATAAATATTTACTGACCCCAATTTTTTGAATAGTAGTGTATATTGTAACACAAAATTTCTATTTTGAATAAACACAGTTCTTTTTAACTTTTTATTTATCAAAGAATTCTGAAAAAAAGTATCACAGGTTCCCCAAAAATATTAAGCAGCACAACTGTTTCCAACATTCATTATAAATCAGCAGATTAGAATGATTTCTGAAGGATCATGTGACAATGAAGACTGGAGTAATGATGCTGAAAATTCAGCTTTGCGTTACAGGAATAAATTATATTTTGAAGTATATTAAAATAAAAAAAACTGATGTTTTAAATTGCAGTAATATTTGACAAAAGTACTTTTTTTTTCTCTGTATTTTTGATCAAATAGATACAGTCTTGATGAGCATGAGCAACGTCTTTAAAAAACATGAAAAAATTCGTACTGATCCCAAACTTTTGAACGGGAGTGTATATATATATATATATATATATATATATATATGTGTGTGTGTGTGTGTGTGTGTGTGTGTGTCTCTTTATTATGGCATTGACTAAATGCAGCTCATTTTATCAAATGTATAATACACATAAACCACTGTCCTGTAAACTTCATGTAGTTTAAAATCTATATTAAACATGAGACAAGTTTTTTATTTATTTATTTATTTTTTCTGAAGATGGTGCCGCTGATGGCATCCTCCGTGGCGTGCTCCGCAGTTGTTTTTTATGTTTTTGTTAGTTTGTCCTGTCTTTAGTTATATCCCTGCAATCAGTTTCACCAGAGAACGAATTGCTGGACATTCAGCAGTACACACCACCCGATATTTCACCAGTTTTCAACTAAGTTTGTTAAGTTTGCTGGGCTTTCAGCTTTTTGAGTGGACCGCGATGCAGAACCAACGTAAAATCGCGTGGCGGTGGACATTTTTTACATCAATGAAAGGTGGTGTACAGATGTAACAGTATTAAGAAGATGTGCTATCCCGATCTAGAAGCACTTTTCATTAACTGGAAGCCTGTCTACTCGCCGCGGGAGTTTTGCTCGTTTATTCTCGTGAGTGTTTACATTCCTCTGCAAGTGCATGTGAGCTCAGCTTTACAGAAACTTGCTGATCAGATCGCAGACACAGCTCAACAACACCCGGACTCTGTTTTAATCATTCTGTAGGAATTTCATAGATTTCATAGATACTATCCCACAATGAGATATCAAACAAATTCACACGAGTGCTAAGTAATTATCACTAGCACGTGACATCAATATCCTGAGTTGGTTTCCTGTCTCACCCTATATCAGAGGAGTGATAATGACTAACTCAATCAACAAGACACAAATAACTTTTTGTATGCAGAACTGCAAGGGTCTTTCTCGCAACCCGTGGAAGCCTCGTGATCTAATCAGCATGTATGGATTATGAACTGATGTATCTATTCAATCAAGAGAACACAATAGATCGTTGTCTTGCAACACGGGGTCCCGCGTGATCCCGTGTATGGGACCATAGGATAATTCATGGATGCCCTCAGGCCCCGCGCTACCAAAGCGCTCGACTACGCTGTAACATCACGCGAGCAAGACGCCAGACTCAAAACACTCCCGTTGGAACTTCGTGACTCTGTGGAAATCCTCAAAGCCTAAAGCTGCGCAAGCAGACTCTCAGAGGAACTTCAAAAGCTCTCACCAGGCAACCAACCTATCACGACAAGGGCTATCCTGAGACGTCACCTAAACGACAGCCAATCCGAACCGGGATTCCTCTTTCAGCTTAACACGAGCCAAGGAGACGAGCCCCGATCAGCTGAGCAGCCAACTCAAATCGCAAGTAGCCAACAAGGTTTCCATCTTTTGCTGAAAATTCGGTGCAAAGTCGTTATTAAGTGATAAAGATAAAACTAAAGCTCTGCTTTTTGGTGACTCTGAGAGCCAGTAACTGAAGTTGAGATTCTCTCATAACTAGGGGTGTCAACGTTAACGCGTTAACGCATGCGATTAATCCAAAAATTTAACGCGTTAATATTTTTTTAACGCAAATTAATCGTTTGTTAAGGGTTGACCCCAACTTCTTCCCGTCATCGCAGCGCGGAAGAGTTATCTATCATTGTGTGATGAGGGCACAGTGAACCAGTGTTGCCAGGGGTAACGGCACAAGTGGGCTATTTTGAAAATACAGTCGCGAGAAAAATTACAGAGGCCGCGGGTTGTGGTTTTTTGGGCTACTTTTATAATGTACCACGGTCGCCCAAAGTGTATATAGACAAATAAAAATGAAAATAGATCCTTTTACTAATGTGTATTATACTTGGAATGGCAACTTAAGAACGGAGAGGCGGCTGTAAACATCACAAACAACGTGAGTTTCAGCCAGAGCACATGTTAAGCTTTACACAGCAGAAATAAACATGGCAACAGCCACTAAAAATTATAATAAGATAATAAACACACGATTACGATAGGATATTTGTATGTGATTTTCTTTAGATGAATGTGTACATCTATGCTAATTTGTGCAGCGATATAAAAGGCTATAAATAGCATATTTTAAACGACCAAATTCCACATGTGATCGTAAAAGGAAGTTATTACAAACACTCGATGGTGGTTTAAAGTGAGTTTTGAGTAAAAAGAGTACTATTAATCTCATAAACTGTCTTATGTAGCATGATGCTAATATTAGCTCTAATGCACCTGCAGAACAGGTCCCAATTCTTCTTCATAATGGATTTTGTCATAATACTTCACGTAACGTCGCAAGAAAATGTTTTGTTACATTTATTTAGAAATACTTTTGATAATAGTTGGGTAATTGTATACTGGGATTGAAGCGATGTGGCTTGGTAAACATTTTATTGCCAGTTTAAAGGCTGATAATGACTGAATAAAAACAAAAGAATAATGATAAAAAAAATAATAAGGATTATGTCTCATACCTGGTGGAGGTGTGAAAGGTTCTGTTTTCCTTAAACTAGTTTGTCATGCATTCATTATTTCAACACATTTACAGGTAAATCCTAGTATTTTAAATTTGCGATTAATCATGATTAATCACAGTCCATGACTGTGATTAACGCGATTAAATTTTTTAATCGATTGACAGCACTACTCATAACTCTCTCATAATTCCCTCAAACGCTGTCAATTCTCATCCTTGTAACTATGTGTGTGTGTGTGTGTGTGTGTGTGTGAGAGAGAGAGAGAGTGTGTGTGTTTTCAGGTAGTCTTAGTGTCATGTAATCTTAGAAGTAGTTCAATAAACTTGTTTCATTGTACAGAGCAGTGTCTGTGTTTTGTATTTGATCAGTTACTGCCTTGAGCTGTTGACCCTTTGCTACCTTGCTCAAAATTGATAAATTACTATTTTGTTTGTTTTTATTGTTGGCCACGAAGCAAGATAAACAAAATTGTTAAGATATACTGACTTTAATGTCTCGCTGGATGAGTCGTTAATAAAGTATAAACTATAAGGTTTGAATTAAGATCAATTCAATCAAATCAACCCTAGTCTTTAAGACTTAATTCCATAAAATCTGAAATAAGAGCTCAAAATTTATTACAGTTCTCAGGGACTTTAATAAAGCAAATCTCTCCCGTGAACTGCCGAAATACAGACAGCATGTTACATGTCTCACCAGAGACAGTAATATATTGGATCACTGTTACACAGCAATAAAAGATGCATATCACTCTGTCCCACGGGCAGCTTTAGGACTCTCTGATCACTGTTTGGTTCAACATATATCGACCTACAGGCAGAAACTGAAATCAGCTAAACCTGTATTAAGGACTGTTTTACAAGCCAGTTTTACAAGCCTGTTTCGAGCTTACTGATTGGAGTGTTTTTGAAGCTGCTGCCAATGATATGGACGAGCCCACAGAGACTGTAACATCTTATATCAGTTTCTGTGAAGATATGTCCATTCCTACCAGGGCTCATCTAACTTACAACAACGACAAACCGTGATTCACTGCAAAACTCGGACAGCTCTGTCAGGCCAAAGAAGATGCTTACAGGAAGGGGGACAAAGTCTTGTATAAACAGGCCAAATACATACTGGAAAAGGAGATCAGAGTGGCAAAGAGGAATTATTCTGAAAAACTAAGGATTCAGTTCACTTTCAGCAACTCAGCATCAGTGTGGAAAGATTTGAAAGAGATCACCAACTACAAGACACCATCCCCCAGCACTTTGGAGAATCAACAACTGGCAGACGATCTGAATGAGTTCTACTGCAGGTTTGAAAAAACACCCCACGCCTGCTCTGAACACCTCTCCACACAACCATTAACACCTCCAGCACCCCCCCCCCCCCTCTCTCAACCACACCTACACTTCAGATCAGTGAAGACGATGTGCGTCAGGTCTTCCGGAAGCAGAAAAGGAAAAAAGCACCAGGCCCAGATTGTGTTACACCAGTCTGTCTGAAATCCTGTGCTGACCAGCTGGCCCTCATCTTCACACAGATCTTCAACAGATCACTGGAACTGTCCCTTCATGCTTCAAACGTTCCACCATCATCCCCATCCCAAAGAAATCCAAAATTACAGGACTAAATGACTACAGACCTGTAGCTCTAATGTCTGTGGTCATGAAGTCATTTGAAAAACTGGTGCTGGCCCACCTGAAGGACATTACTGGACCCTTGCTGGATCCTCTTCAGTTTGCCTACAGAGCAAACAGGTCTGTGGGCAATGCAGTCAACATGGGACTGCATTATGTTCTGCAACATCTAGACAGACTAGGGACTTATGTGAGGATCCTGTTTGTGGACTTCAGCTCGGCCTTTAACACTATCATTCCAAACCTCCTCCTGCCCAAACTAACTCAGCTCTCCGTGCCCACCTCCGTCTGTCAGTGGATCAACAGCTTCCTGAGAGACAGGCAGCAGCTAGTGAGGCTGGGAAAATTCTCATCCAGCACCCGCATAATCAGCACTGGAGCTCCTCAGGGCTTTGTTCTCTCCCCACTGCTATTCTCCCTCTACACCAACGACTGCACATCTAAAAACCCCTCTGTCAAGCTCCTGAAGTTTGCAGACGACACCACACTTATCGGCCTCATTCAGGATGGTGACGAGTCTGCTTACAGACAGGAGGTTAAGGAGCTGGCTGTCTGGTGCAGTCTTAACAACCTGGAGCTCAACACCCTCAAAACAATGGAGATGATCAGGGACTACGGGAGAAACCCCCCTGCACTCCCCCCACTCACTATCATGAACAGCACTGTAACGACAGTGGAGTCATTCAGGTTCCTGGGCACCACCATCTCCGAGGACCTGAAGTGGGACACTCACATTGACTCCATTGTTAAAAAGGCCCAGCAGAGGTTGTACTTCCTTTGCCAGCTGAGGAAGTTCAACCTGCCTCAGGAGCTGCTGAAACAGTTCTACTCTGCCATCATTGAATCCGTCTTCTGCACTTCAATAACTGTCTGGTTCAACTCAGCTACCAAATCTGACCTCAGAAGACTACAGAGGGTAGTCCGGACTGCTGAGTGAATCATTGGTACAACCCTCCCCACTCTCCAAGAACTGTTCTTATCCAGAGTGAGCAAAAGGGCTGGCAAAAGCACTCTGGACCCCTCACATCCAGCACACTCCCTCTTTGAACTGTTGCCGTCTGGTTGATACTAAAGAGCTCTGAGTACCAGAACGGCCAGGCACAGGAACAATTTCTTCCCTCAGGCAATGCATCTCATGAACACTTGACAATAATTGTGGAACACACACTATTTATACACATATACACTTATTTATCTAACACACATACTTAGTCTACATTTCAGTTTGCACATAATATACCCGTACATACAAAACCGTCTATTGTAATATACCTGTACATACAATTGTCAGTTTGTATATTGTTATTCCCTATTTACTTGTTCTATTTTTTATTCTTCTTTTATTATCTGTGTTTTTGTTCTGTCACTGTCATTCTGTTGCACTGTGGAAGCTTCTGTCACGAAAACAAATTCGTCGTATGTGTAAACATACCTGGCAATAAAGCTCATTCTGATTCTGATTCTGATTCTAAGCTCGTAAGGTTGGTGTGTGAGGGTTGGCAGAGCCTTTTTCACACCTGCAATCACTCATGTTTCTGTACACAGCTGTACTGCACAACGTCTTTTCTCTTCATATCTGACCAGTGGATTCATATTGAAACCAGTGATTAAAGTGTTGGCTGGCAGTAATGGAAAATCTGAGATTGTAATTAAGAGCAATCTACTCTGGTAGACATAAGTCACTGAAAAAACATTTAGATTATTCGCCGCAGAGACTGATATAGTTAACATGTAAAGTCAGCACAGTATGGTGTCTGTGTATTTACAATGAGAATACACATTTTAATCATTAGATGAAAAGCTTGAATTAGCAATGTACTAAATCAACATATAAAACCACCATGATTCAAAAACTTGTTAGCTAGAGAGATGTTTGTTGCTAATAGACAAATTTCTCAAATATACAGTGGTGTGAAAAATTGTTTGCCCCCTTCCTGATTTTTTATTTTTTTGCATGTTTGTCACACTTTAATGTTTCAGATCATCAAACAAATTTAAATATTAATCAAAGATAAAGTAAACACAACATGCAGTTTTTAAATGAACTTTTTTATTATGAAGGGGAAACAAAAAGTGCTTGCCCACTAAACCTAATAACTGGTTGGGCCACCCTTAGCAGCAACAATTGCAATCAAGCGTTTGTGATAACTTGCAATGAGTCTGTTACAGCGCTGTGGAGGAATTTTGGCCCACTCATCTTTGCAGAATTGTTGTAATTCAGCCACATTGGAGGGTTTTCGAGCATGAACCGCCTTTTTAAGGTCATGCCACAGTATCTCAATAGGATTCAGGTCAGGACTTTGACTAGGCCACTCCAAAGTCTTCATTTTGTTTTTCTTCAGCCATTAAGAGGTGGACTTTCTGGTGTGTTTTGGATCATTGTCCTGCTGCAGAACCCAAGTTCGCTTCAGCTTGAGGTCACGAACAGATGGCCGGACATTGTCCTTCGGGATTTTTTGGTAGACAGCAGAATTCATGGTTCCATTTATCACAGCAAGTTTTCCAGGTCCTGAAGCAGCAAAACAGCCCCAGACCATCACACTACCACCACCATATTTTACTGCTGGTATGATGTTCTTTTTCTGAGATGCTGTGTTACTTTTACGCCAGATGTAATGGGACACACACCTTCCAAAAAGTTCAACTTTTGTCTCGTCGGTCCACAGAGTATTTTCCCAAAAATGTTTTCCGGCAAAACTGAGACGAGCCTTTATGTTCTTTTTGCTCAGCAGCGGTTTTCGTCTTGGAACTCTGCCATGCAGGCCATTTTTGCCCAGTCTCTTTCTTATGGTGGAGTCATGAACACTGACCTTAACTGAGGCAAGTGAGGCCTGCAGTTCTTTGGATGTTGTTCTGGGGTCTTTTGTGACCTCTTGGATGAGTCGTCACTGCGCTCTTGGGGTAATTTTGGTCGGCCGGCCACTTCTGGGAAGGTTCACCACTGTTCCATGTTTTCGCCATTTGTGGATAATGGCTCTCACTGTGGTTCGCTGGAGTCCCAAAGCTTTAGAAATGGCTTTATAACCTTTTCCAGACTGATAGATCTCAATTACTTTCTTTCTCATTTGTTCCTGAATTTCTTTGGATCTCAACATGATGTGTAGCTTTTGAGGATCTTTTGGTCTGCTTCACTTTGTCAGGCAGGTCCTATTTAAGTGATTTCTTGATTGCGAACAGGTGTGGCAGTAATTAGGCCTGGGTGTGGCTAGAGAAACTGAACTCAGGTGTGATAAACTACAGTTATGGGGGGGGGCAACACTTTTTCACACAGGGCCATGTGGGTTTGGATTTTGTTTTACCTTCATAAAAGATTAATATTTAAATTTGTTTGATGATCTGAAACATTAAAGTGTGACAAACATGCAAAAAAAAAAAAAAAAAAATCAGGAAGGGGGCAAACAATATTTCACACCACTGTATATAGGATCAGAGTGTGACTAGTTCCATCTACACTGTAAAAAACAAAAATGTGTGGTAGTTTCTTTAAAAAGCTATACCTTAAAACTTACTTTTATTGGTGTAACCTAATCACTGTTGGGGAATGTTAGGTTATATTATATACACTACCAGTCAAAAGTTTTAGAACAGTGAGATTTTTAAATGTTTCTGAAAGAAGTCTCTTCTGCTCACTAAGCCTGCATTTATTTTATCCAAAAATACAACAAAAACCGATATTGTGAAATATTTTTACAGTTTAAAATAACTTTTCTGTTTTAATATATTGTAAAATGTAATGGATTGCTGTGATCAAAGTTGAATTTTCAGCATCATTAATCCAGTCTTCAGTGTCACATGGTCCTTCAGAAATCATTCTAATATGCTGATTTCCTTCTCAAGAAACATTTCTGATGTTAAAAACATTTGTGTAATTTTTTTTTTTCAGGGTTCTTTGACGAATAGAATGTTCAAAAGCATTTAGCTGAAATAGAAATCTTTTATACACTAATATACAAAAGTTTGGGGGCCGTAAGATTATTAATATTATTTTATTTATTTATTAATTTTTTGAAAAGGAAAAATAAATTAATACTTTTATTCAGCAAGGATGGATTACATTGATCAAAAATGATAGTAAAAACTTTATAATGTTATAAAAGATTTATATTTTAAAAAATGCTGTTCTTTTGAATGTTCTATTCATCAAAGAATCCTGAAAAAACTGTATACAACTGTTTTCAACATTGATAATAATCAAAAAATGTTTCTTGAGCAACAAATCAGCATATTAGAATGATTTCTGAAGGATCAGGTGACACTGAAGACTGGAGTAATGATGCTGAAAATTCAGCTTTTCATCACAGGAATAAATTACATTTTACTATATATTCAAATAGAAAAGTATTATTTTAAATTGCAAATATATTTAGCAATCTTGCTGTTTTTGTTGCATTGTACATCAAATTAATGCAGCCTTGGTGAGCAGAAGAGACTTCTTTCAGAAACATTATATATATATATATATATATATATATATATATATATATATATATATATATTTACATTTACATTTACATTTAGTTATTTAGCAGACGCTTTTATCCAAAGCGACTTACAAAAGAGGACAATAGAAGCAATCAAAACCAACAAAAGAGCAACAACATGCAAGCGATATGACAAGTCTCGGTTAGCCTAACGCAGTACACATAGCAAGTTTTTTTTTTTTTTTAAAGTAGATAGAATAGAAAAAAGAAAGCTAGTGTTAGTTTTTTAAAGAAAAAGTAGCAGTTAGAGAATAAATATGCAATTAATAGAGGGTCAAGGGTGTGTTTGCGCGTGTGTGTTTTAAATAAAAAGAAAACAGATAGATAAAATAGAATTAGAATAGAGAGTGATAGAGTTAGAGGGTCAAATAAAGATGGAAGAGATGTGTTTTTAGCCGTTTCTTGAAGATGGCTAAGGATTTAGCTGCTCGGATTGAGTTGGGCAGGTCATTCCACCAGGTGGGAACAGTGAATGAAAAAGTCTGTGAAAGTGATTTTGTGCCTTTTTGGGATGGCACAATAATGCGTCGTTCACTTGCAGAATGCAAGCTTCTAGAGGGCACATAGGTCTGAAGTACTGAATTTAGGTAAAGGGGTGCAGAGCCAGAGGTGGTTTTGTAGGCAAACATTAATGCCTTGAATTTTATGCGAGCAGCTATTGGTAGCCAGTGCAAATTGATGAATAGAGGTGTGACGTGCGTTCTTTTCGGTTCATTAAAGATTAATCTTGCAGCGGCATTTTGGATTAATTGTAGTGGTTTGAGGGAATTGGCTGGAAGACCTGACAAGAGAGCATTGCAATAGTCAAGTCTGAACAGAACAAGAGCTTGAACAAGGAGTTGTGTTGCATGTTCTGAAAGAAAGGGCCTGATCTTCCTACTATTGTATAAAGCAAATCTGCAGGACCGGGCAGTTTTAGCAATGTGGTCTGAGAAATTCAGCTTATCATCAATCACAACTCCAAGGTTTCTGGCTGTTTTTGAAGGAGTTATGTTTGATAAGCCTAACTGGAACGTGAAATTGTGATGAAGCAGTTCTGACTACAAGCAGTTCTGTCTTCGCTAGGTTGAGTTGAAGGTGACGGTCCTTCATCCAGCAAGAAATGTCTGTTAGACATGCTGAGATGTGAGCAGCTATCGTCCGATCATCAGGATGGAATGAGAGGTAGAGTTGAGTGTCATCAGCATAGCAGTGATACGAAAAGCCGTGTTTCTGAATGACAGAACCTAGTGATGTCATGTAGACAGAGAAGAGAAGTGGTCCAAGAACTGAGCCCTGAGGCACCCCAGTAGCTAGATGTTGCGAATTGGATACCTCACCTCTCCAAGACACCTTGAAGGACCTATCTGAGAGGTAAGACTCAAACCACTGGAGTGCGGTTTCTGAGATGCCCTTTCTCAGTAGGGTTGACAGGAGGATCTGGTGGTTGACCGTATCAAAAGCAGCGGACAGATCCAGCAAGATAAGTAATGAACAACAGAGCAAGGCAGTTTCGGTTGAATGTCCACTTCTGAAGCCAGATTGGTTGCTGTCCAGGAGGTTGTTCTGAGTGAGAAAGGCAGAGACTTGGTTGAACACAACTCGTTCAAGTGTTTTTGCAATGAAAGGTAGAAGGGAAACCGGTCTATAGTTCCCTAAAAGAGTTGGGTTAAGAGTGGGTTTCTTAAGAAGTGGGGTTATACGAGCCTGTTTAAATGCTAAGGGAAAAACTCCAGTGTGAAGGGATGTGTTAACAATGTGAGTGAGTGCAGGTACAACTGCAGGAGAAATGGCTTGAAGGAGATGAGATGGAATAGGATCAAGCGGACAAGTAGTAGGATGACTGGAAAGGATAACTTTAGAGACTTCTGCATCAGAGAGTGGAGAGAAGAATGTGAACGAGTGTATGTTTACTGGTAAGATGTGTTTGACAGTTTGAGGTGTGGATAATTGTGCAGTGAGGTTTGTAATTTTATTAATGAAAAATGTGGCAAAGTCGTCAGCTGTTAGAGTTGATGAAGGAGGTGGAGGAAGAGGACAAAGGAGGGAGGAAAATGTTTTAAAGAGCATGCGAGAGTTAGCCGAATTGTTAATTTTGTTGTGATAGTATGTCCTTTTAGCAATGGAGACATTAGCAGAGAAGTCAGAGAGGATTGATCGATATAAATTAAGGTCAGTAGGATTTTGTGATTTGCACCATACCCTTTCTGCAGCCCTGAGCTTAGAACGATGTTCGTGGAGAACATCAGATAGCCAAGGGGCAGAAGGGGTGGTACGGGCTGGCCTGGAAGATAAGGGGCAGAAAGTGTCTAAACAAGATGTCAGAGTGGAACAGAAAGTATCAGTAGCACTGTTAGCATCAAGAGATGATAACTCTTTAAGGAAGGAAGCGAAGATGAAACCATAGCAGATAGCCAGGAGGGTGAGAGTGAGCATAAGTTACGTCGGAAAGTGACGTGTGCAGGGGTATGTGTTGTGTCAGGAATCATGTTGAGGTTAAGATTGAGTAGGAAGTGATCCGAGGTGTGCAGTGGAGTAACCAGCACATGATCAGTGAAGCAGTGTTGTGTGTAAATAAGGTCCAGTTGGTTGCCTGATTTGTGAGTAGCCGTAGTTAACACTCTTTTGAGATCAAAAGAGGCAAGCAGAGTGTGGAAGTCTGCAGCTTGAGGTTTATCGAGGTGGATGTTGAAGTCTCCAAGTATAACTAAGGGAGTACCATCCTCAGGAAAGGCTGAGAGCAACACATCTAATTCTTCCACGAAGTTACCTAGTGATACCCTTGATACCCAGAGATGGTAAAGGAGTAAATTTCCAATTATTAGAGATGAGCAGACCAGTACCTCCACCTCTTCCAGTTAAACGGGGGGTGTGGGAAAAGGAGAAATTATTGGAGAGTGCCGCAGGTATAGCATTGTCCTCTGGTTTGATCCAGGTCTCTGTCAGGGCCATGAGGTTTAGACTTAAATGACTAGTAATGGAAGTAATGAAATCAGCTTTGTTGACAGCAGACTGATAATTCCAGAGACCAATAGAAAAAGAAAGTAGTGTATTAGCAGACGTAGGCAAAGTGTGCAGGTTGTTAGGATTGCGCTGCCTACAGTGTGCGATGCGTGGTCTGCGAGTGGTAGTGATAGTAGTGATCTGGAAACACATAGTAAGAATTGGTTATAAGAAAACTAAAACAGAAGTGAAACAATTACGAGGAAAGAGCGATACTTTAAAAAAATAAATAAAAAGCGATACTTATGTCCCTTGCTGGTGTCCCTGCCCGATGGAGTCGCACGGTAGAGTCAATGGTCTTTACACGACGAGGGCTTCACACGAGGGCTGCCACGACCGCTGCCGCGGTATACTAACCTTTTTTATACCCGTTTGACAAAACGGTAATTGAATTCAGCTGGACACACTTTCCTGTTTATCACAACAAATAGCCAAGCAAGCGTAGACACTGACAAGGTACGCGATACAGTACGAGACCAAACGCAATTTCAGCAAGTCTCAACACAGTAAACAAAACAAGCGTTTCCTAGCAACGGCAACTGCGCTAAACACTAATGAGACAAGTAAATACACTTACGAGCTGCTTTTAACTTCCACTGATAGACTGCTTCACTCAAAGAGCATTTCTTTACACTGTCTTCCGCTGGCGCTTGAACACACTTTCCTGTTTATCACAACAAATAGCCAAGCAAGCGCAGACACTGACAAGGTATGCGATACAGTACGAGACCAAATGCGATTTCAGCAAGTCATATATATATATATATATATATATATATATATATATATATATATATATATATATTTTACTGTTCTATATTATATTTTATTTTATATTATATTCTTCTCTGCTCTGTCTTACACTAGATCTAGATTTTACCCTCTACTAAGTAGTTGAAACTCATGAGATGAAAAATGTAAAATCCTTTTACAATTAAAGTTTTAGATTCTACATTGTATGTCACAGTTTCAGGTTTCAATTTATATCTACTTCAGAGCATTTCTGAGTATAAAGCTGTTGAGTGGCTGATAGTAAGTCCACATTTTATACTTTTACTGTAAGACAATATTATTCAAAATTGAAAATATTATATATGGTATCTTCGTGTGTCCAGTGAGGAGCTATTTTTTGCCCATAATTCTTTGCTAGTGGAAATCATGTAAATATCCCACTGTGTAGAACCATTAGACAAGCTGCTGTGGAAACCAATTAGTGAAGCCATTCTCTCGCCATGGTAGCGGCAGAATCCCTGCATGGTTGTCATAGCAACCGGCTTGTCTGGATGACTTCAACGGAGTGTAAAATGCAAATGCTATTCCCAAAAGCAGTCTCTCAGAATTAATCCTCCTCTTTCTGCTGAATTGGTACAGGTCTGTCTTAAATGATTTGTTTTGTGTTCAGAAAATGTAGGAGAAACAACTCTCATTTATCTGCCATATTAATCTCTGTATTGCGACCTTGTAACATCTGTCAAAATTGGGTATCAAAATGGGCACCATACCACTAACTGTCTAAGATTATACAGTGTTTTGTAGCGTCTAGGCATTAAAGGGCACCTATTATGCCACTTTTTACAAGATGTAATATGTCTCAGGTGTCCCCAGAATGTGTCTGTGAAGTTTCAGCTCAAAATACCTCACAGATAATTTATTATCATTTTGAAAATGACTATTTTGAGTGGAAGCAGAAACAGGCTGTTTTTGTGCAGGTCTCTTTAAATGCAAATGAGCTGCTGCTCCCCGCCCCCTTTTCCAGAATAGGTCTGTGACTTTAGGACTCGTAACTCAGATACTCTACTAATAAAACATCTGTTTGGTTTTGATTATCATGTCTTTCGCACTGAAATCATGCATTTTAAAGCCATATCAATTTAAACTTCTGATAGACAGTTTTCTGAGTGCACACATCCAAAGCGAACGCACAGAAAGCAGCTGTCACACAGCATGTGAGTACTAAACTATGTTCTCTTTCATGTCTTTTGCGCTTAAACTGTCAAGTACACACAAGGTTATGTTAAAAACAAACGTAAGTTACAAAAACACAGTCGGGTATGTCTGTGAAGGTAAACAGCTGGGAAAGAAATCGCATGTTTATATTAGTTCTGTGTATTGAGTGACGGCAGCATAATATACAGTACCTATACTGCAGTCTACACTGTTAGTATGACCCAAACAATAAAATAAAAACAGAAAATCACTCACTGCTCTTGAATGAATAATTTCTATAGCTTTAGTAAGAAGACATTTGCTACTTGAATGCTGCTTTTAAATGCTTTAGCGTGAAGATAAACGTGGCAGAGTCTCTGCTAATACAGCAATGTCAGTCAACAGTCGTGGGCAGGGGTTGTAAAATGTGACATCACATATTACGGATTCTGCGAACGGCTTGTTCTGATACACTGCTTATGATTTATGGGGATTAATAAAAAAGGAGCGGGTGGATTTTTATCATTCTAGGTGGTTGTGTACACACACTGCTAACACACATTTATGTTCAAACAACATGTAAAAGTGAATTTTGCATAAAAGGTGCCCTTTAAAGAGAATACAACATTATTAGGTATATTAGTATTACTATCATTTGGAATTTTTCTGTCTAACTTGTTAAACATCAGGATTCCCTGCATTTGAAATGAATGAAAGAATGAATGGATGAAAAATTAAATAAATAAATAAAAAAATGAACTAAATAAAATAAAATGAAATAAACAATTATTACTATTAACTAACTATTTACTGCAACTGTTGCCTCAAAAAAAAAACTAATTTGCTGCTTATTAATAGTTAGTAAGATAGTTGTTAAGTTTAGGTATGGGGTGGATTAAGGGATCTAAAATATGGTCATGCAGATAAAGGCATTAATATGTGCTTTATAAGAACTAATAAACAACCAATAAGTTAGTAATATGCATGCTAATAAGCAACTAGTTCATAGTATTTTAACACTCTTTGTGTGTGCAATCTCTATGAAATGATTTTAAAAATCCTCATCTAGTTTATGATTGAAAAAGTCATTGAAATTCAGTGGTCAAAAATGAGTAACAGCCTCTTCTTCCAGCTCTTCTACTTAATATAAAAAGTCACCATAAATCTATCATAATACATACAGAGCATATTCTGTTCTCCTGTAATTGAAATTGTTATTATGTTTCATGTATGTGAGGGGCATTAAATCTTGACGTCTCTATCAAATCTCAAGAAATTAGATTTTTGAACGCAGGATTTCCTTATTTGGTATGTCATTATCACACTCATTGATAGTTTCATTAATTCAAGCTTTGCCATTCTCTGTGACGGCCTTAATTGTGTACTTATCTGCTCAAGCGCACGGTTTTCCTCTCTAAAATTTCTCTTGTGTCTAATAAACACAGCCTACCCAAAATAGCCTCACTTGCTCTTCAGACAGCAAACCAGCTTCACTATGAGATGCTGAAGTCTCCATGACAACACCAGGAACTTAACGGCAATGCATCACTTCCCTAAGAGTTTGTCAGAAGATGTGGTCTTCTCCTATGATTGGAAATATTTTAGAAATGTATTTATTAATCAGTAAAGCTCATGTGTCATGGCACCTGAGATATGAAGATCAATAAGATCTAACATTATTATCATTATAACCTTTTTAGTCAAGTCTGGATTTTGTTTTCCAGTTTTGTTTTTTGTGGCTGTATCTTTTTTTATGGCCATTTTGAAAAAAAAAAAAATTCTCAACAGCTCCTGTGCTTTTTGAGTACCTCGGATGTAACAAACATGTTGCAGTTACTCTACATTTTTTTTTACCTTTTACCTTTCATTACTCTTTATGTATTAAATGCACTGCATTTGAAGTGATTCACATTCATTCTGATTATGCTGATATTAATTATGCATTTTTTGTAGGTGCCAAAAAATTGGCCAACAAGGCAACGCTATGGTATGTCCCACTGTCCCTTCAAAACGTGGCCAAAATCATTGAAGTTCCTCCTATTGAGGTAAGAGCATGTACATCAATGAACACATTGTCTTTTCTCTGAAGATTAGAACATGCAATTTGTATCAAATCTATTTCTTATTACTGTCACTGTTCACATACTTTCAACTCCCCAGCGACTCTTCAAGTTACATAATCCATCTTAGCTTCATTATCATTACTTTCATTTTACCAGAACCTCTTTATCCACCTTTTTCCTAACGAGCCTACCGTGTTTTAAATTATGGGAGGCACTTCTGGTTTGGGGAAGTTCCACTCAAAAAGACTGCAACAAATCATTTCATATCATAAGATTGCACTACAAATAATCCTTATCCGTCATTTTGACTGAATGGGCTTGAATGGACTGTAAATTTTCATTCATTTTCCATTTTCAGAAGTCAGGAGAATAATGTTACATTTGGTATATTAATATGATGTGATATAACAATAATATCCATAGAATATCTCTTTTCAGCCCACTGCATTATTTTCCTCCTGATTATTTTCATGCTTCCTTTGTATTCCGCTGTAAGTAAATGAAAAAGACAACATGTACTGTGTATTTGTGGTCTGCTCTCCTTAATTAAATTACAATATAAACCATGAATAATTCCCTGGAATGGTCTAAGAATCTTTAATTTTTCTCCCTAAATCCTCATGTCTCTTTCTAGGTTTGTTTTCACATGGATGCTCTAAAATGTAATTGTTATAAACTATAGACATATATTACTATAATGACATTTAACATAATATTGTAATATTGCTGCGGATAGAAGGATGATCTTTAGGAGTTATTCATGGTTTGTTGAAAGTATTTTGTCAATGCTTTTACACTTTTAAATTTCCCTTTAATGATCGATGGTTGAAGGGTGAGTAAAATAATGTCACCTCAGTTTTGAAAATGCTTATTGCGTTCATAGAGTGCAATATTGTGTATTATTGCGTTCTTTAGCTGATTGTTTACAGTGTAAATGGAAGTTACTCCCATAATTTGTGCAAAGCGTAATTGGGGGGGGGGGGGGGGGGGGGGGGGGGACAAGAAACAAAATTTTTGAAGAGGACACAAATAATACAGCCAAAATTGTACTTGTAAGGATAGATATGTGTAAACAGCATGGAGACCGTGTTTAAATATGAGTTCGGTTAATATGGTTCACCACGCGGTCATATTATAATGATTATTTTGCGTCCTCCATAGTATTTTAGGTTTCGTCTGGGACCGAGTACGTCTCTTTAGATATTCAACCGCATTAAGTCTGCCACTTAACATCATACTGAGCAAAACCCAACACATCGGTAGGTCTACAATATTAGCCTAATATCAGTTCACACACAGGTTTATCGCTGTGTTAGTTGTAGTGGGTGACAAGCTACGGTGTTAAGCTTGGTAACCTTATAAATTGCTCATAGAAAATACATCGGATATCATTATTTTTTGTCATGACTAATTTATTAATGATCCAGCATCATCTGTATTAAAGAGAACGAATAATTTCACCCGATGTTTAAAGAGAATAAAATAGCCTTGACAGCCTAATTACTTACATATAACTACTAAGGAAATTTGCTCTCTCCCACCCAGGGTTGCCAGGTTTTGACAGCAAAACCCGCCCAATTGCTACTCAAAACTAGCCCAAAACTAGCCCAATCGCTTTTCAGGGGGGATTTCCGGTAAAAATCGCGTTCCGGTGGGGTAAAATACACGTTTTTTGGTGGGGTTCCCCTGATAAATGTCGCTTTCCAGGGGCTAAATATCACGTTATTGGGGTCGCTTCAACCCGCGGACATGAAAAACATCCCGCGGAAAGAGCGTAAAAGTAGCCCAATTTCGCGGGAAAACCGCGGACTTGGCAACACTGCTCCCACCGGGCTCGTGTCCTGAGTGTATCGAGGCAGTGGACCAAACCACTGTGAGGCAAGGGAGGGGGGAATCAAAACATTTCTGAACTTAAAACGCTTTTTTGCGTTTATTTTGTTTTACTACTTACACAATTATTTTAAGTATATGTGAATTATATTATTTTGAATATTTTTATATCATATAGGGTGGGTCCTGTCCCCCCCGTCCCCCCCGGGATTTACGCCTATGGTCATGGGGTGTAGGAAAAAGGTGGATAGACAAGTACTCTGGTAGTTTACGTCAAACAGTACAGTCAGACATTCATCTGTGGTCTTTACTGAAGTGACATTTATGCAGTTTTTCAAATGTCAAGAGGTGCGTCCCAATTTGTGCACTTATGCACTATTCTATGCCGTTTTGTAGTATAAATAGTGTGATTAGTGTGTATTAGAAAATTCCAAAAAGAAAAAGTGCACTCTAAATACCCAGATGATGCACTTAAATAACTGGAAATTTTTTTTGGAGACTTCATGCAATCAACTGTTGCATGTTTAATTATGATGGGGAGGGGGAGGGGCTATCAGACTCTGATGATGAATGACAAATTAACTCATTTATAATTCATACTCTACATGGTTGAGTACATTGTGCATGACTGAGTACATAGTGTATAGTGCGTCATTTAGGGACACAGCTCATGTATTGCCAAATCATTTTGCTAAAATTTTCCAACATTTCTCAATCGAGTTTTTTTTTTTTTTTTTTTTTTTTTTAACAAACATTTGCTTGTTGTTTACCAGGGTGTGTTTTTGTCCATTGCAGTATTCCAGCCCAGAACAAGAGGAAGCAGGTAAAAAGAGATATGAGGCTCAGAAATTAGAGAGAATAGAGACCAAAGAGAGGAATGGTGAGATCATCATGTCTGTCTCTCTTTCAGGTAACAACACTTCCTCCTTTATGTAATTACACATGCTTGTCCTCACTGAATTCATGTGTTTGATGTATTAGTGATCATGGATCTTACCAGTCAGGGTCAATATATAGCAGATGTAAAACACCTTGCAAAAAGTACATACATGGCAATACCATGGTACAGTAATGGTATCAGATGATAATACCATGGTTCTTTGACACCATAGTACTGAATGATTAGCATACACATTTATTGTACCATCGTCTTTAAATGATGTACTGAAAATGTACTGTAAAGTAAACCATAGTCTTTGTTCAAACACATAGTATTACCATAGTACATGTCCAACAAACATCATAGTTACTTGGCCATTTGTAATATTTTTGTTAGTGATTGCTCTGCTTGTTGGACATTTCATCTTTCATCAGTAAGAGTTTTATGAATTGAGACTCACCTTGATTTCATTTTATGTTATTTTGTTCTGATGCTGCACAGATAGACAAACAAAAGGTATGTATAAATATTTCTCTAAAGAAATATGAAGTTAATTGTCAAATAATGGAATATGAAGAATAAATTGTCTTTTGTGGAATCTGGAAAATAAGTATGTATGTATTTATTTATTGCTCATAATGAGTTTTGACTTTTGCTTTTATTTGCAGACCGTAATATTAAATTATATGTATATGTGCGTTTTTATTATGTGTTTCTCTCTTTTCTCTTTTCTTTCTTAGAGCCCTACACTGTTGCATTTAGTCAGTCGAGTCTGATCCACCTCATTGGCCCGTCTGACTGCACTCTGCATGGCTTTGTACATGGAGGTAATAATTTTGACTTTTTTATGGTTGTTACAGTAATTAGTGTGCAAAATTAGTGTGTTGAAAGCCTGGTGGCATATCAGCTTTGAGTTTTAGTGAAGTCATGTGTTATTTGTGTGCCCTTTAAGGGTAACCCTTAATGAAGTTGCTTCCCATGACAAGAATTTCAATTTGAAAGCTGGTATGTTTTTCCAAACCTCGTCTAGTGTTTTAACTTGTGTATAATTTTAATGTAGAAATCTTAATTAGCACTGGTCAGTCAGCTTTTTTAATGGTAAAACGTAAGTAATTAGAGCTAAAATGTGGCAACTAGGGGTGACCCTGAATAGTCGAAGATTCGATGCTTCGATAGGAGGAGCCCGATTCGACTACCAATCTCAGAGTTGAATATTCGAATATTTTGCATCTTGCCAAAAAAGTTTCCAGAGGTACGTTTTTGTCATGAGATAGTTATGCAAAGATCAATCATTTTCCTGACTTGGATCTTTAAATCTCATTCATTAAAATGAAAAAATGTTCATTCAAGCAATTTTGTTCATTTGAGCAGAGTTAAATTAAAATGGTAAATTTTCAACAGCCAAATTCTTCAACACAACTATTCACACAAAACTTGATCATATTCTGAATTAGGAAATCATGATAATACCAGCACACTGGAAAAATTGGTTTGAAATTGATTTTGAAACTGTTTTCACTGAGAAATTGCTGGTAAAATTCTGAAATAATTACAAGAAAACAAGTAGCACCCTGAATTAAACGTATTTTTTAAGTAGAAAAAAATGAAATAGTATTTAGAATAGGGAACACATATTCACTATAAACTAAGAGTTTTCCCTGAACAAACTCCTTATTTGCTGCTTATTAATAGTTATTGAGATAGTTGTTAAGTTTTGGTATGGGGAAGGATTAAGGGATCTAAAATATGATCATGCAGAATAAGGCATTAATATGTGCTTTGTAAGTACTGATAAACAGGTAATAAGCTAGTAGTAGGCATACTAATAAGAAACTATATAGTGAGAATTGATCCTTAAAATAAAGTGTTACCGTATTTTCTTATAAAACATTTTAATAATCTTTGTTTTATTTACAACTTCATGAAATCATTTTTTACAATGCAATGACAAAGTGTGAGAATCTACTTGTCCGAGTCATTCTTCCTTTTGTTATGTGTCAGCCGCATAGGCTGTGTACAGGTAACACAGGATTAGTTCACCTCCTGAGTCATTTCACTCATGAACAAAAGAAAATCGCACTTGTGTGGTCACAAAACAATGAATTCACTCTCTGAGAGAACTTCTTAATGCTGAGTCATATAAAAGAGTCATTCAAAAAGCACAAAACGTTCACGAGCGGCCCATCACTAATGCTCAGTCAGACTGCTCTAGCGTAGGCAGTCATACACAGTGAAAATATATCTGCTCTAAACGTATTCTTAGCAATTTATTAGCTAATGGCTTACAGACAGACATTGTTTAGTTGCCTAATGCAGAATTTAGTTGCATTAACTTGCAATGTAGAGGGTTGGCTGTAACTACCACAGCCCCATTTATACATGCATGACAAGTAGTCGACTCACTGACCTGAATGAGTTACATAAACACAAGAACATCAGCAGCACACACCGTGCATGTGTCACTGAAACAGGGAACGTGTGACACATGCAGCTGAAACTAAACCTTAGTTTTCAATCTAGAAAATGTCTCCTGCCAGACATATGTATCTAAGTAAAATCAATGTTTGGTTTTTATGCTAAGTTGCCTGATAACTGAGGTTCTAAAACTGATATGCTGTCATTTACACACAGACAATCCATTTATCACATGGATTAATCACATGTATGTAACAAGGAAGAGAGGATAAAAGTCAAATGAGTAGTGGTGCATCAATAATGTGAGATAGGAGAATGAGAAATGGGAGGACCCTGACGTCAGTAAAAGAGAGAATCATTTCATATCTTGTCAGTTATTCATATAATCACTTGCATGAATGTTGTTTTCCACATGCATTTCAAAGCATGTCTAGTGATCACTCAAATTCATGTTACATTTCCATTTGATGTTTACACAATGGAACACATTTACACTATTTATAAGCAACTGATACCATTGCATCTTTATAGTAACAGAATTTAGTTAAACAAAGTCACATAAAATCTAATTTTTTATTGTTCTATCTACAGTAATGTAGCCAATTTCACATTGAGTGCTTTAACCAATCTGAGTGCTCACTAAAAACTACATCACTTACAGATCTGTAAATTCAAGTTTATTTGATTCAGATGTGATTGAAAGTAAGTGGTTGAAGCATTTACTTTGTAATAAGTCTGTTTCTGCCAATTTGACTCATTGAGGTTGATTTGTTGACACTGAGCAGAAAGGCATTATTGCTTTGTCAGGATAATCAGCCAGTTTTAGTGCTGCAAAGACTATTGACTATTGCCTGTATCTAGCCATTCCCCCTCAAAGTCATGCTTGAAGGGTTTAACGAGAACACACTGATCTTTATGGAGGCAAAAGGGACACTTTCTTCCTCTCTGAAACTTTATTCACTGGTGCAGCTGTTGGACAGTTATTTTAGATGTGCTTTACTATTTTTCTAGTATTTCATAAATCTTGTTTTGTTTTATTTTATCATTGTTTGATTTTCTTATCTGACTGACTCTTGGAGAAAACACCTTTGCTAGTCACATGAACATCATGCGGTCTTTTGAGTAGACCAGTATAAGAAACTACACATCACGCCCAGCATCTGTACAACTCTAGTATTGTGGCTGAAAGTTTTGCATGAGCAAACTCCATTTTTTTAAATTGAATTGAGGCCAAAAATACAAAAGCCTGTATCCATCATATATGCACTTTGAATGACTTCAAAGCACAGTTTTTTGTTTCATGTTTTCATGCAAAAATTCATTAAAATAATGTCTTTCTTAAAACAAACTTATGCACAGAATCATCAGCTGATTTAGAAATTCCAGTTCATTCAGTTCGTTCAAGTTCATGTATTGATCACCCATCACTGTAGCATTAATCCACCAAATGTCCATTTATGGGAGAACAAACCTCTACCCCTTTATCTCTATAGCACTTTATATAATACACATTGTTTCAAAGCTGCTTCAATAAACAGGAGAATAACAGATGTAAACTTCTTAAAATTTGAAGCAAATTCAAATTATGCTCTAAAAACAGACGATGTCATTATTCAGCTCAAGTCAGTTCAGAGTTGATTTAGTTAAATAATTATTTAAAGTTCATCAGTTATGAAACAAATTCAATTTGGCTAGAAGCAGCTCTACAGAAGACAATGTTTTATGTAATGTTGTAACAATATGGATGAACACAATAAGTATATTGCATCATAATTTTAATGTAAGTTCATGGTAGCTAAAGACACTTCATATAAAGCAGAACCAATGGAGAGGGGAAAAAGTGGTTTAAATGACACTTCATTTTCAGTACTTTTCGGCAAGATATGAGCTTTAATGAGATATAATGCTTTCTCCAGTAAAAAAGTTGTTTCATCTGAATCAGGAGAGAAATATGCACAGATCAAGCTCCGTTTACAAGTGAAAACAGCGCAAAACATTTCTAAACAATGAGAGGCCTGAGGGTGAGTAAATTTTCAGCCAATTTTCATTTTTGGATGAACTATTCCTTTTGGCCAGATTTTAAAAAGGTGCCATTAACTACATCAGGAGCTTAAAACAATGCCTAAGTAGCTATTTAGTCATCATTATTTTCTTACAGCTAATAATATATGAACAAGACATAGGTGATGTCAGCTGAAAAAGGAAGTTGTTTCAGACAAACATTATGTATTTTTTCTTCACGATTCACCAGTACACGTTCTAAATAATGTGCACTGGTGAATAATACATAATAGGGTTGTACATGAAATTTACATTTACATTTACATTTACATTTAGTCATTTAGCAGACGCTTTTATCCAAAGCGACTTACAATTGGGGAATACATAAAGCGAGTCGTCTTGAAGAGGCAATCAGACAGAGGAAGTGCTTGTAACAACAAGTCTCAGGCATTGTTCAAATAAGTACAAGCTAGAAAGGAAAGGAATAAATAAAGAGAAAGAATTTTTTTTTTATTTTATTTTTTTTTTTTATAAAGTTTAGGATGAAGTCAAGTAGTGCTGAAAGAGATGAGTTTTCAGTTGTTGCTTAAAGATTGGTAGGGATCCAGCATTCCGGATAGGGGTGGGAAGATCATTCCACCAGCCAGGAATGGTGAATGAGAATGTTCTGGAGAGTGATTTTGAGCCTCTCTGTGATGGTACCACGAGGCATCGCTCGCTAGCAGATCTCAGACTTCTGGAGGGGGTGTAGATTCGTAATAGTGAGTGGAAGTAGGCGGGTGCTGAGCCTGTGGTTGTTCTATATGCAAGCATCAGTGTCTTGAACTTGATCCGAGCTGCAACTGGTAGCCAGTGCAAGGAGATAAAGAGAGGTGTAACATGGGCTCTTTTGGGCTCATTGAAGACCAGACGTGCCGCTGCATTCTGAATCATTTGTAGAGGTTTGATTGTGTTTGATGGAAGTCCAGCCAGAAGAGCATTGCAGTAGTCCAGCCTAGAAATGACAAGGGCCTGGACAAGAAGTTGTGCACCATGCTCTGTCAGAAAGGGCCTGATCTTTCTGATGTTGTGTAGTGCAAACCTGCAAGATCGAGCAGTCTTTGCAATGTGCTCTTTGAAGGTCAACTGGTCATCAAAGATTACACCGAGATTTCTGACCGAAGTTGATGGGGCAATTGTTGATGAGACAATTGTTGATGTTGAAATAGAAAAAAAGTTAAAAAGGTCCATTGATTTGATGTTGATGTCAAAGGCAAAAAAAATGTAGATCTAGACTCTTAAAACACCAGTCTTCTTCCTCTTCTGTACTAGGCTTATAGCATCTCAAACATTGACACATCCTCAAAGTGGCTCTGTGTGTGTGCAAGTTTGTGCACCAGTAAAAACATCAGGGATAATGAATGGCTCAATTACACTACCTTATTATTCTGCCAACAAGGAATGTTCAGGACAGAAAACAGTGAAAAAAAAAAGCCTCCTGGCTGGGCTGGATCCATCAATAGCAAATGTTTGTTCTTATCGTCTCCCGCACTCATCTTTCCCCCACTGTTTCTGGCTAATGATGTTCTTGAGGATGGAATGGTGGCGGCTGAAATTGATCTAATTAATTTGCCCTTGCTGAATACAGAAGATTGGTTCAAGACAAATTGAGCCATACTGAGGTAATTCTGTTAATGGTTAGTTGAAAAGGACAGGAGAGGTGACTCCAGGGGCGGCAGTTTAATTTTTATGTAAGATGATAAAGTGAGATCATAAAGTGATTTGAGTCATAAAGTGAGAGTTGAATGAAGGTCAGGGAATAAACAAGTGAAACCTGTCTCAGGGTGTAAATGTGTTTAAATGTTCATTGCTTGTTAACAGTGCCATTAAAACGATTATGATTTAGTATCGGATGGGCTTTTGTGTCAGTCAGCACACTTGGCTATAAAGTCTGCTTAAAGGAGACGCATGCAGTTTTTCAGTGTTAAGATACTTACTCCACCCCAAAATTAAAATTTTGTCTTTATTTACTCACCCAAATGCCAGTATCTGACTTTCTTTCTTCAGATGAACACAGATGAAGATTTATAGAAAAATAATCCATCTCTGTGAGTCCATATAATGCAAAGGGAACCCCAAAGCTGATGTTTCAAAAACCACACAAAGCAAACACAACAGTAATCCATACGACCCCAGTTGATAAATCAATGTCTTCTGAAGTGAAACGTTTGGTACATATGAGGAAAAATGCTAATATTTTACACTTTTTAAACTATAAACCAAAATTTTCAAAGAAAGTTTTTATCTTTGCCCAGTGTCTGTTGCACATCAGGAGGTATGACTGATCGAATGTCTAGTACTTAAACTACAATCATGAGAATAGAGTGCTGCAGCGATGACCTTTTTTTTTTTTTTTACAGGCCAAAACCTGTAAATGAGGTAGCATTTTAGTACTTCTAGTTCATTTTTACAGTGTGAAGAGAAAATATGCTGAACTGTCATTTCACAATGCAAAATCTTATCACAAATCACAAATGCAATATTTTAATGGTATACTGTAAAAAATGCAACTGCACATTTTCCAGTTTACAAAACCTTTTGAGTCTCAAATACTAAAAAATGCTATTTTCTTGAAACTACATAAAAACCCTTGTCAGACCATCAAAATTACCCCAAATGTTGTTCCAACTAGTCAAACATTTCATACTGTTGAAATTTTAAGGCTTTGTGAGTTCCATCATGCATTGCAGCATGAATAAATTATGCAGTTACTGTTATATGATTATTGCTTTGCTGTTTTCTTAATTAAAAACTTTTTTGTTGTTGTTTTGTCATTATTGTTAGTTATTTGTTGTACTGTGATGTAAAGAGCTCATCTTTTTAACATCTGTTGGTTGTCACCGTTCTTGAGGTTAGTGTGTCTAGATCATACCTGTCAACACTCCTGTTTTTCCCTGGAGTCTCCCGTATTTCACACCCATTTCCCGCCCCCTTCCCATTTTGTTATTTCTCCCGGAAAACTCCCGTAATTTGTATGGCCCAGATCTAGGTATATGAATAATCACATCAATATTTTATTCCAAGGTTGTACAGTTGCCAGATCTTTAATGAAACGCATCACCCAACGCATCACCTCACACAATCGACACAATACACAAATTTCAAACCATTTGTGACCTCAACCTGGCAACCTACAACCCAGTTGCGCTGTAGATTTCTGCGCAAGTAGTAGATGCGGGAAGTTGAATCAGTGGTAGAAATGGAAGGAGAAGAGTCAGGTGGTGCTCCGGCGAAGAAAAATACAGTGCCCTCCAAAAGTATTGGAACAGTAAAGACAAAATTGCTCTGTTGGCTGTGGAGTCAAGACATTTGCAAATATGATTAAAAGATGAATATGAGACAAAACTACAGAATTTCACATTTTATTATTAGCTGTTTCAACACATACATGGTTTGCCAAATAAAAAGAACAGCACTTTTAGAGTTCATCCCACTCATTGATGTGAGCATAAGTATTGGGACAGTTGAACATAAGGCAGATATAAAAGATTAAAAGCTATTATTTAGTTGCAGATCCCTTGCGCACAATCACAGCAGTGAGTCTGTGACCCATAGACATCACCAGACTCTTGGTCTCATCCTTTGAAATACTTTTCCCAGCCTTTAATGCAGCCAATTCCAATTGTTGCTTGTTTTGGGGAGTTTCTGCCTTTACTCTCCTCTTCAGCTGGTGAAATTCATGTTCAATCGGATTTAAATCTGGAGATTGACTTGGACAATCTAAGACTTTCCATTTCTTTGCCCTTATAAATTCCTTGACTGAACTGGCAGGGTGTTTTGGGTCATTGTCCTGATGCAATATGAAGCACTTCCCAATGAATCTGGTGGCATTTTATTGAATATTGGTAGGCAAGATGGTTTTGTACCCTTCCAAATTCATTCTGCTACTGTCATCATACATTAAGTCATCGGTAAAGTTGAGAGGGCCTGTTCCAGAGACAGCCATGCATGACCATGCCATGACACCACCTCCACCATGCTTTACAGATGAGGCTGTATGCTTGGGATCTTTTGCAGTTCCCTTTTTTTCTCCACATTTTTGCTTTCCATCACTTAGATAAAGATTCATCTTTGTCTCATCGGTCCATAAACACAGTTCCAAAATTCTCCTGGCTCACCTTTGTTCTTTTTTGCAAACTCTAATCTTGCCTTTCTATTTTTGGTGCTGGTCAGAGGTTTGCATCTTGCTGTGTAGCATCTGTAATTCTGTGTCAAAGTCTCCTGAGGACAGTAGATTGTCAGAGCATCACCCCAGCTTTCTGGAAATTGTTGGAGATTTTATAGACACGCCTTTTAGGGTTCATTTTCTCAGCTTTTATGATTTGTCTGTCATCAACTACTGTTTTCTCAGCCGATCAGGTAGTTGTTGGTTGCTGGTGTCGCTGGTGGTTTCCAAACTCTTGATTTCTCCATGCCCTTTGTTTTTGCTATAGCTCTAATTGACTTCCTCTTTTCTTTTAGCATCCAAATTGCTTGCTTTTCTCTCAAAGTCAGCTCCCTCATCTTCATCCTGGTTTGTGAGTGTCATCATCGAATGCAAGATTCAGAATGCAGAAGTAATGGATATAACTGATATGACACATTCCCTGCTTTTAATATCTGAAGAATGAATGCAACAGGATACAGCTGATCACTTAGAAAGACCTGTGAGGCAACTGTTCCAATACTTATGCTCACATCAGATAGGGGGATGAAACTCTAAAATTGCTGAACTTCTTAGCTGGTAAAACATCTATGTGTTGAATCACCCAATAATAAAATGTGACATTCTGTAGTTAAAAAAAATAACTAATTAATCACACATTTTCACATTGAATCTCCAAATTAATGTAGAAAGAACATAAAGATGGTATATTTTAAATATATGTTTAATGTCATCTTTTTACTAAGTAGCCTATTATTAATGAAGACCAGTATCGTTTATATCAATACTGCTACTGATGTATCTATTAAATGCATTTCCCCCTCCATTTTAGCCATTAATTATAACAATTCAACGTTACAGTATGATTTAAAGTCATTATTTTTTAACATTTAATTGGCTTTGAAAAATACAAGAACAACTTTTAAGTGAACTTAAAACAGTCTTCACATAAACTTCACATAAAAGTTGAATATAGATTAATCAGTCACTTTATTTTAAGGTCCAATTCTCGCCATTAACAAACCATTAACTATGACTTTTGCTCCCAATTTGCTGCTTATTAATAGTTAGTAAGGTAGTTGTTAAGTTTATGTATTGGGTACGATTAGGGATGTAGAATATGGTCATGCAGAATATATGCTTTATAAGTACTTATTAACAGCCAATATGTTTATAATAGGCATGGTAATAAGCAACTAGTTAATAGTGAATATTGGTCCCATACTAAAAGTGTTACCGATTAATCTTTATTCAAGCTACAAAAGCAAGCAGAGCAGTGAGTGATTTCTCTTTTTCTTTTGTTTACATCAATGATGCAGACTGCAGCAGGTCTCACTTTAAAACTTGATGCTCTTGATTTGGATCTGACACATCTGGTTTTCTCCCAACTCTTTACTATTATCTAGGTTTTTTCCAACTCATTTAAGACTGTGTTCATGAGGTCACTCTCCAAAAACGGGCATTTTCACATAATTTTGTGTGTTTTTGTCTGTGAAAGAGAATTCAATCTGAAGCTGCTTTCTCTGTGTGGGCACGTGTCGGATGCCTATGTTCACAGAGAGCTTCACAGACAGCATGCCAGTACCAAATTAAGTTCTCGTTAAGTTTGCGTCTTATCATGCTTGACAGCGTGTACATATAGTCTACTGTAACACAGGACAAAGGATGCCAGGAAAAGATGGATGCTGCATTAATAGCGTTAAATATTTTTAGTGTAAAACTAAAATTATCGCAGAATTAACACGTTAGTTTTGACAGCCCTAAAAATATTAATCACAGCAATCAATTTTAATATAGTTTATTAGCATAACTAAGTGATGTTGTTGATACATATAGGTCAGAATTTTGTTGGTTTAAGTGTGTTTTTTAGATTGAAAGACAGTTCAATCAGTCCTATGGGCAGAGCAGTGCAAGAGAAAATAAAATAACACATTCCCCCCAAGCTCTCTCTCACAGCTGTGTCTGTATGCAAGGACGTTTGGCTTACACACATGCGCACACACTCGCTCTCTGCCTTCAACGTCTGTTTCCATGTCTACTTTTCCCCATTGCGCATGATGAAAGCAGACCGAAGCTACTGAATATCCTGAATGGATTTCTAAAGGATCAGAGACAGGCTGTTTGTCAGAGGGAAGAGGGAGGTCCTTGGGTTTGCGCCTGACCCTTGGCAACCTCTGTTGCACGACACAAAGCAATATGACAGCTGTGATTTCCCTCTTTGATATGGAACTGTCCTTTCCCCTCTATCTCATTTCCTTCTTAATAGTATTTCTCATTCATAACTTGTCTGGCATTCAAATTAATCATTTTACTTTGGTTGAAGATACATTTTTCCCCTTTCCTGTGCTGTTAAAAGAACAGTTCATTTAGAAATGAAAAGTCAATTATCTCATCTTCATGTTGTTTCAAATCTGTATGCTGTTATTTTTTCTATGGAATATAAAAGGGAATACAGTATTTTGATGAATATTCTGGCTGAATTTTCCATGCAGCAACTCTTCTTAGTGACCAGCTGTAAAGCTCTAAAAAGGGGAAAAAACATCATAACACCAGTAATGTATCCATATGACTTGTGTGCTGTGTAAGTCTTCTAAAGTCATACTGTGTGTTAGCTTTGTGGGAGGAAAAACTTGGAATGTACTGAAAGTCTTCATTTATGTCATAACAAGCAAAAGCAGATCTAAAAACCAATGCCGTCGTCAATGCGATTTGTGAGCTACTGAGAAAAATATAAAAATCAAGAATTTGAAATTCAAATTTGAATTGAATTGAGCACAACACAGTAGGTTGAATTAGAAATGGCATTCAGTGGGATTAACTGAATTATAATTCAGAGAAATTCAACAGGTAGTTGCATTTTGGCAAATTAAGTGTTCTTCCACCATTGTCCATTAATCTACAGTCTATCTGCCTGCAAGTCAAAATTCAGAGTTGCCTTTAGAATAAGGTTCCGTTTGTTAACAATAGTTAACTGCATTAGTTAACATAAACTAACAACTAAAAATATTTGGTAACACTTTATTTTGTTATCTTTGTTACACATTACATGTACTTACTATTATAATAACAATAAATGATGCATAATTACAAGCAAGTAACCCTAAGCCAAACCCTAATCCTAACCCTAACCATATAGTAAGTACATGCAGTTAATTAATATTACTCAGTACTTAAATGTATAATAACACTGTAACAAGGACACCTTAAAATAAAGTGTAACCCATTTATTGATCTTAGTTAATGTTAATTTCAAAATCAGAATTGGTATCTGTAAATATTTTTTAATGGACCTGAGCTAACATGAAATAACAATGAACATTTGTATTTTTATTAACATTAACAAAGATTAATAAATGCAGTAACAAATGTTTTGCTCATTGTTAGTTAATGTTAGTTAATGCATAAATAGAAGGACCTTTTAGAAAAGTGTTACCCACTTTTAAGGACAAATTCTCACTATTACCCTTTTGCTTATTAGCATTCATATTACTAGCATATTGTCTGTTTATTAGTACTTCTAAAGCACATATTAATGCATGACCATATTCTAGATGCCTTAATCCTACCTCATACCTAAACTTAATAACTGCCTTACTAACTATTAATAAGCAGCAAATTAGGAGTTTATTGAGGCAAAAATCATAGTTAATAGTTAGTTATTAGTAAGAATTGGTCCCCAAACTAAAGTGGGAGCAGATGAATTTAATCACTTTTCACCAGTCTTTATTGCTGTCATGAATCTGGTCCATGGACCTCCATTTGTTCGCCACCAGAGGTCACCCTTCCATCACATTGACTCTCACACCACACACTACCCCGGTCTTCATTTCCCAGCAGCCATTTCCCTAATCACATGCTCACACCTGATACCCATCTTGCAATCACACACACTACTTAAGCCATGGACTTCCTCTGTCAGATGGCCGAGTATTGTACGTAAATATCCTAGTGATAGCTACCCTACGAAGCCCTCTGAGTTGTCTTAGTCTTGCCTTGCCTCTTTCCCCGTGTTTTGATTTCTGCCCGTGTTTCCTGGATTAACCCTTGCCTTGCTGTTCGGACTCTGTTTGCCCCTCGTTTGGATTATTGCTGTTTACCTGGATTTACTCTCTCTGCCTTGCCCTTTGGATATTGTTCGCCGATTGAAGACCCACGCTTGTTCTAGGACTACTCTTTGTCCTGCCTGTGTTATACCTGTTTGCCATCGTCTGACCCTGCCTGTATTTATGACCATGTCTTTAAATAAAAGCTTGCATATGGATCCACACGTCTCACGTCTCATCAGCCCCGTAACAGAATACTCGGCCACACGAGGATCCAGCGGCTTTCATGAACAATACTGGCCAGGTATGGACACCGAATTTCTACTGTTACACTTCAAGCAAGGTACCCGATCACTTGAGGAGTGTATTGAGGAATATTTAATTTTAGCGAATGACTCTGAGTTGCCGGACTGTTTTTTAATTGACCTATTTTGTGACGCCGTTAATCAACCGCTCAGATCCAAGCTTCTCCGGGAGGGTCCGCGGTCATCATTAGTACAGTTTATGGACTATGCGCTGCTGTGTGTTGGCTCCTCGTTTACTGTGGGTGTCGTGGAAGAGGAACGCGACACCGCGTCTATGACTGAGATGGCGGTCGTAGCAGAGCCCGTTCACAAAATGGCGGCCACCACGACGTTCCGTCATGTCACAACTGTCATTCCTGACCCAAGTCACGTCACAGCTGCTCATCCCGAGAGGCGTCACGTCACAGCTGATCGTCATGAGTCCCAGCACGTCACCGCTGATCGTCATGAGTCACGGCACGTCTCAGCTGATCGTCCAGAGTCCCAGCACGTCACTGCTGATCGTCCAGAGTCCCAGCACGTCACTGCTGATCGTCCAGAGTCCCAGCACGTCACTGCTGATCGTCCAGAGTCCCAGCACGTCACTGCTGATCGTCCAGAGTCCCAGCACGTCACTGCTGATCGTCCGGAGTCCCAGCACGTCTCAGCTGATCGCCCGGAGTCACAGCACGTCACTGCTGATCTTCCGGAGTCCCTTCACGACACCGCTGATCTTCCGGAGTCCCTTCACGACACCGCTGATCTTCCGGAGTCCCTTCACGACACCACTGACCCTCCAGAACCACGTCACGTCACCGCTGATCATCCAGAGTCTTGTGACATCCTGTCCACCACACCCAGATATTCAAGGTCAGTGCTCCGATTTCCCAGGTTGATGTCTAGTGTGAGTGATGCACCGCTGGTGTCTGCACGTGCAGCTGGTATCCCCAAACCCACTCACTCTAGTCCTCCTGTCCCTGAACTGAGTCCCCTGTCCGAAGCGCTTCCCATGACGGGGATCGTTTTATGTTGCATTTGGGCTGCATATACCACCACAGAACTGCCCCAGGCGATGGCACCCACTACAGCTTCTCCAGAGGAGGTGGCACTTGCTGCAGAACCTCCTGAAGCAGCGGTGCTCGCTTCAGACCCTTTTATGGTGGTGACGCCCAGCAAAGAACTCTCTCTCGTTTCCTATGGTACCACTGTAGAACCTCCAGAGGTGGCGGCAACTGCTGCAGAACCTCCAGAGGCGTCAGTGGTATCCGTCTGCAAATCCTCGTCTTGCCCTGTCACGGCTATGAAGGCCGTCTGTGAGCTCTCGTACTGCCCTGAAACGGCTATGAAGGCTGTCCCTGAACTCTCATCCTGTCCTTTCACGGCTATGGAGGCCATCTGCGTATCCTCGTCCTGTCCTGTCACAGCCAGAAGGGCTGTCCCTGAACTCTCGTCCTGCCCTATCACGGCCACGGAGCCCACTAATGAACTGTTAGCCTGGGAAAAGATCAATGAACTTCTTATGTTCCCTGCCTCAGTCCTTGAGGCCATATATGCTCTGCCTGTCTCTTGTGTCTCAGTTTTCCCTAGGTCCCAGTCTCTGTTGTGGGTTCCTGATCCGTCGTGCTGTTCTCCTGCTCCGCCGTGGAGGTCTTCTGCCCCATCTGCTCCGCCGTGGAGGTGGTCTACAATTCCGGTCTGGTGGTCATCTGCTCTGCCGTGGTGGTCTCCTCGTCTGCGCCGCCCTGGAGGGCTTCAGCCTCATCTGCGCCGCCCTGGAGGGCTTCAGCCTCGTCTGCTCCGCCCTGGTGGGCTCCAGTCCCGCCTGCTCCGCCTTGGTGCCCTGTTCTGCCTCGGTCCTCGACCTCTCCACTCCCAAGTGGACCTGGCCCTCCGTCCCTCCCTCTGTTCCGCCTCCGCTCCACCACCCTCTTGTATTGTGTAATGTTGGGAGCGTCTGGAAGCCGCTCCTTGGGGGGGGGCTATGTCATGAATCTGGTCCATGGACCTCCATTTGTTCGCCACCAGAGGTCACCCTTCCATCACATTGACTCTCACACCACACACTACCCCGGACTTCATTTCCCAGCAGCCATTTCCCTAATCACATGCTCACACCTGATACCCATCTTGCAATCACGCACACTACTTAAGCCATGGACTTCCTCTGTCAGATGGCCGAGTATTGTACGCAAATATCCTAGTGATAGCTACCCTACGAAGCCCTCTGAGTTGTCTTAGTCTTGCCTTGCCTCTTTCCCCGTGTTTTGATTTCTGCCCGTGTTTCCTGGATTAACCCTTGCCTTGCTGTTCGGACTCTGTTTGCCCCTCGTTTGGATTATTGCTGTTTACCTGGATTTACTCTCTCTGCCTTGCCCTTTGGATATTGTTCGCCGATCGAAGACCCACGCTTGTTCTAGGACTACTCTTTGTCCTGCCTGTGTTATACCTGTTTGCCATCGTCTGACCCTGCCTGTATTTATGACCATGTCTTTAAATAAAAGCTTGCATATGGATCCACACGTCTCACGTCTCATCAGCCCCGTAACAATTGCAACTCTGCTTTTGCTAGCTAAATGAAAATTCAACTCAGGAACTAAGGAACTGAATTTGAATTCAAAAAGAAATTCTCAATTCACTTCTGAATGGTGTACAATCTGCAGAATGCAAGGTTTTCTATAGAGACCAACTTTTCTGATGTGTTCCTCAGGCAAAGCTTATATGTGACCACTTTTATGATGCTTTGTTGGTAATTTTTTTGAACAATCATTTAAATGGAAATGAGCAGCTTGGACATTCTGACTAACATCATATTTCTAGTGTTAGTAGTGTAGTAGAGGAGGGCCGGGTGGAAAATCTTCTGTTTCATTTTTCTGTCGCCAGCGGTACCCACATTGTCAAAGAAAGAGCAATTTCCCTTTCCCCCGGGTTCTCAGGCTCGCAGGCTGACAGTGAGCGGCGCGCTGCCTCCTCACTGTCGCCCACGATGCCCCCCTTTGCCAGTAGCCAGGGAGTTGCGGTTGGGGGACGCATTGCCTCTCCACGCATCTGTGGCCAGTCCCTCCGGGGACGCGGGGAGTTCTGCTGAGATCAGTCAGAACGCGATGCCTTCTGGCCTATCCGGCTCAACTCCCCTCCGCTGCACTACCGCGGGTATGTCGATTGTCCCTTTGGTGCCACTCATACGGAGTTTGGGGGCATGGCTTGCGCTGCCCAACCCATCCCGCTGGCTCATTCGCACAATCTGACTCGGCTATATGATTCAGTTCACCAGGCAGCCTCCCAAGTTCAGCGGCATTCTCGAGACTTCGGTGGCAGTCCGAGACACACCTGTCTTGCACGAGGAGATTGCTGTCCTCCTGGCAAAAGATGCAATTGGGCCGGTCCCTCCAGCCGAGAAGAAGCAGAGGTTTTACAACCCTTACTTCTTTGTACCCAAGAAAGGTGGTGGCGTGTTCAAGGGTCGGGCATGGCAGTACAGGGTACTCCCCCTTCGAGCTCTCCCTGTCCTCTCGTGTCTTTGCGAAAGTCACGGAGGGCGCCCTTGCCCCATTATGGGAAGTGGGCATCAGGATCCTCAACTGTCTCGAGCATGGCCCGTGCGCGAGAACAGTTGTGCGATCACAGGGAACTGGTGCTCTGGCACCTCAGCCAGTTGCGGCTTTGGGTCAACTGGGAAAAGAGCAAGCTCTCCCCCGTGCAGAGAAACTCCTTTCTCAGTATGGAGTTAGACTCGGTGAGTGTGGTGGCGCATCTCACCAACGAGCGTGCCCAGTCCATGCTGACCTGCCTGAGTTCCTTCAGAGGCAGGATGGTGGTACCACTGAAACACTTTCAGAGGCTCCTGGGGCATATGGCATCCACAGCTGCAGTCTCGCCGCTCGGATTGCTTCATATGGGACCACTTCAGCACAGGTTACACTCCCGAGTCCCGAGATGGGCATGTCGCCGTGGTACAGTTCGCGTGACCGTCACGCCAACGTGTTGCCGCTCATTCAGCCCCTGGACGGACCTTGTCTTTCTACGGGTTGAAGTACCCTTAGAACAAGTGTCTCGGCATGTCATTGTCACAATGGATGCCTCCAGTGCGGGCTGGTGCGCTACATGACACGGGCAGGTAGCTTCAGGGTTCTGGACAGGGCCTCGACTGCCTTGGCACATCAACTGCCTCGAGTTGCTTGCAGTGCTACTAGCCTTGCAGCTGTCCGGCCGGCTGCTTGGCTAGCACGTGTTGGTCCACATGGACAACACTGCGGCTGTCTCGTATGTCAACTGGCAGGGTTGTCTACAATTACGTCGCATGTCAAAACTCGCCCGCCATCTCCTCCTCTGGAGTCTAATGCAGTGCAAGTCGCTGCGTGCCGTCCACATCCTGGGGGAGCTCAACTGTGCAGCCGATGTGCTCTCACGACAGCTCACAAGAATGGCGACTCCATCCCGAGACGATCCGGTTGATCTGGAGTCGATTCGGGGAAGCTCAGGTAGACCTGTTTGCTTCCCGTGAGCCCTCCCACTGCCAGCTGTATTTCTCCCTGACCAAGGCCCCCCTCGGCACGGATGCACTGGCACTCAGCTGGCCTCTGGCTCTACGCAAGTATGCGTTTTCCCCAGTGAGCCTGCTTGCACAGACACTGTGCAAGGTCAGCGAGGACGAGGAACAGGTCCTGCCGGTTGCGCCGGTTGGCCCACCCAGACCTGGTTTTCGGAACTCATGCTCCTCGTGACAGCCCCTCCTGGCGCATCCCTCTGAGGAAGGACCTCCTTTCTCAGGGCCCCGGCACCATGTGGTACCCACGTCCAGATCTTGAAACCTCCATGTGTGGTTCCTGGATGAGACGTGGCAGACTTGAGTGTTTGTCCACCGGCGGTGGAAGACACTTTCACTCAGGCCAGAGCCCTCTCTACGAGGCGAGCTCTTGCCTTGGAGTTGAGTCTCTTCGTGATCTGGTGTTCTTCTCGCCAAGAAGACCCCCGAAGGTGCACGATTGGAGTAGTGCTTTCTTTCCTGCAAGAAAGGTTGGAGCTTAGGCTGTCACCCTCCACCTTGAAAGTGTGTGTGGCTGCTATCGCGGCCCATCACGATGCATTGGACGGCCGGTCCCTGGGAAAGCACGATCTCATCGTGAGGTTCCTGAGGGGTGCCAGAAGGTTAAATCCACCTAGGCCACCCCTGGTGCCCTCCTGGGATCTCTCTATCGTCCTGGCTGGACTTCAGAGGAGTCCCTTTGAGCCGTTGGACTCAGTTGAGCTGAAGTTCCTGTCTGCAAAGACAGCGCTCCTGACCGCGCTCACTTCCATCAAGAGGGTCGGGGACCTCCAAGCATTTTTGGTGAGTGAAGAGTGTCTTGTATTTGGGCCGGAGTACTCTCACGTTGTCCTGAGACCCCGGCCTGGATATGTGCCCAAGGTTCCCACCACGCCCTTCCGTGATCAGGTGGTGAACCTGCAAGCACTGCCCTCGGAGGAGGCAGACCCAGCCTTGGCGTTGCTGTGTCCCGTAAGAGCGCTGCACATATACGTGGACCGCACCCGGAGCTTTAGAAGCTCTGAGCAGCTCTTTGTCTGCCACGGAGGTCAGCAGAAAGGGAAGGCTGTCTCCAAGCAGAAGTTGGCCCACTGGATAGTGGATGTCGTCGCCTTGTCATACAATTCTCAAGGTGAGCCATGCCCCCTGGGGGTGAGGGCTCACTCCACACGGAGTGTTGCCTCCTCCTATGCGTTGGCGCACGGCGCTTCTCTGACAGACATTTGTAGAGCTGCGGGCTGGGCGACACCGAACACCTTCGCGAGATTTTACAGTCTCCGCGTTGAGCGAGTTTCTTCCCGTGTGATGAGTAACAGGTAAGTGGCGGGAAGAGCTGGCCGGTGTCACGCTTGCTGCGCCATTCCCCCTCACCCAGGGATGCGAGCGCCTTTTTCCTCCTCCAGTAAGTTCCCCGGATGGCGAACCCTGGCGGAGTTCCTCCAGCACCCCCGGCAGTCAGACTGGGCGGAACAGTCTGACGCCAGGCCCAGTACTGGCGTTAGCTCGCCCGGGTCTCCGGTCAGCCCTTGTACTGGGCTAGGTGTCCATATGGCTTGATTCCCTTCGGGCAATCCCATATGTGTATTCTTCCACGGTAAGGTTTCCGTCACGGTAAACCCGTGTCTTCCCTTTGACAGAGCCCTCTGTCAGGCCCTGCTGGCAGCTCTCCTCCCTACCCCCTAGGTAGGATCTGCCCCAGGGTCCAGTCGTATGTAGTACTGCCCCAGGCCTGGGTCAGTCCATATCAGTGTCTCCACGTTACCTCCCTTCGGGCAGGATGTGGCCTCCGCAGCGCCCTTCTCCGGAAGGCTCGCTTCCCTGTCGTTACTGCCAAGCTGTAACAACAAATAGGAAAGACTTGAAGCAATATTTCGTTGAAGGTCGAAATCCCTTCCGATTTCTGTAGGAAAGGAACAGGAAATATCTCCAGCAGCAATGTACTCAGTGGTCCCTGTGGGTGCCAAGGTCAGCGAATTTGTGCTGGGACGATGGGAAGGTTACGACCCTTGCATGGCATTTGTCTGTCACGCGCTTGCTTGTCAACATCTGCAATGCCATAAGGTTGTGACGGGGTTCAGGTTGTGGCACTTTCCATGGCCCCTAATGTCGTCACGACATAACTCATAGTGACTGACAGATAGGGAACGTCTCGGTAACCCTCATTCCCTGATGGAGGGAACGGAGACATTATGTTCCCATTCCACAATCTTGAACCATCGCTGGTTGCCAGGGACTCGTTCTCGGCTCCTCAGCGTAAAACCTGAGTGGATGCACCTATCGCCTATTTATACCTGTATGCACGGGGAGTGGCTCAGGTATGCAAAATCCACTAGCCAATATTCATTGGCGTTTTCTCTTAAAATCAGAGATGATTGGGGCTCCCAAGTGAATCCCCTAATGTCGTCACGACATAACGTCTCCGTTCCCTCCATCAGGGAACGAGGGTTACGTACGTAACCGAGACGTTCTTGAGAGACGCCAGGCCTCAAGAACGGGTTTGAAATGTGGGGGCTGAGAGAAGATTTTAAAAATTCAGAACTCATATGACTTAGCTATGTGACAGGTTGCTATGAACAGCTGTCTTGTGTAGGCATTGCGTGTGGGATCATGTTTTCTCATCTTTTAAAGGTTTGGTAGAATCTGAATCTGTCATTCTACGTGGCCACAGTTCATAGGTCTCACTGAGACACATCAGAGTCTTCAGCATTTTACAGTCACATTTTATTTAGTGTATTTATAGACATTATTTGATTTAAAACACAATTAAAGTGAAACTGGAATGAACTCATGAAGCTAATTAATGCACTGTGTTGTAAACTGCACATTTTAATTGTGAATATGAGTACAAAATTCATGTGTGTGTGTGTATGTGTATATATATATATATATATATATATATATACATATATATATATATATATATACATACATTCATTCATGGCCAAAAATATCGGCACCCTTGGTAAATATGATCAAAGAAGGCTGTGAAAATTAATCTGCATTGTTAGTCCTTTCGATCTTTTATTTTAAAAAAATCACAAAAATCTAGCCTTTTATTGGATAATAAGAATTTAAAATGGGGGGAAATATCATTATGAAATAAATGTTTTTCTCTAAAGTAAAGTAAGGTGGCAAATAGATAAGAGTAGAAGTAGAGGTGGGTTGCACTGTCTGTTTGCTCACGTGCATCAATCAAAGTGTAAACAGTGAACATTATTTATTTATTTACTATTATTGAGGTGGTGGAGGATGTGATGGTTCAATTTAATCTAAATGCAATATAAATGTATCATGTTGTCTTAACCATAAAGTTATAAAGCAAGCTGAAGTATTAATATTAGTTCATAAGCCAGATCCTCACAAATACCATAAGAGTTGAAGTTGTGGTCTAGTGGCTGTTTAGGATCTGCGTTCACATGGGAGACCATATGAGATCATAGAAAAACACAGATTGAAAGAGCTGCCAGCTGAGTTGTGGGGGCCTGAGCAATGTGTCTTTTGAGAGAGTGAGTGTTTGGGGAGGAGAGAGTATGTGTGTTAATGGGCGGAGATGGAGTGTGTGCGTTTGAGGAGAGGAGGCATCGATAAAACTAACAGATGGGTGCATGAATGCATCTGGATTTCCTCCAGCCGAGCTCCAGCAGGATTGATTATAGAGTGCAGACAGGCTACATCCATCACAGATCAAGTGTGAGTGTGTTTATATCTCTGTGTGTTACTCAGAAAGAAAGGCTGTGTGCCAAAATGGCACTGTTGTATCTATAGTAAGACAGTGGGAGTTTTGTGTGAGTAAACCCAGCTGAGTCTTTACCAAATATTAAACTACTAAATATGTTAAAGGAATATTCTGGGTTAAATACAACTGTGGAAAGCAACCGTTGTATGAATGGAAAATGCCTGTACAGTGATGCGCTTACAGTGAAAGCCTTGCGAGCAAGCATGCAGCGCTCCAAATGAATGTTTAAAATATGAAAGGTCTTTGCAAGACCACAAACACTGCAAAACTGATGCAAATAGATTACTAAAAAATACTTCCATCCACCCAGTCAACTTTACAACTCAGATAACACACATCTATGTGCTATGCTCAAAAATATAAGTTTCAAATTATAAGCTTAGCCCACTGGTCTTCTATTGTATGTACATTACTGTACATGGTTTAAGGTTGGTTTAGATGTTCATGCATTTAGCACTGATTTGTGGAACAAACACACACACAATTCAGACATCATTTGTTCACCCTCACATCATTCCAATCCCGATTCTCTGTTTTTGTTTTTTTGTGGAGCACAGATGGAAAAACTTTGAAGAATGTTCTCACAGCTCTTTTCCCAAGCCAATTTATACTCTGTCAAACTCAAAAAAAAAGGCCAGATGTGAATGAAATTTGAAGTATTTTTCACCATACCTTTATGGTGGTATACCTTTTTGCAAAGAGATGAGTCTGTGAATATGCTTAAAAATTCAGATTTTGTGTTTTATAGAAGAAAAATGAGAGCATATGGGTTTGAAAGGATATGGGAGTGAGTAATAGGTCAACTAATGACTCTTTGTGTCCCGGTAAAACTTTATTTTGATAGTGCCCATTGGACATTCTGTTGACTATAAGTAACTTCACAACTACAGTACTGTGTGAAAGTCTTAGGCCACTAGTATTTTCACCAAAAAAAAAATGGTTTTAAGTCAGTTATTTATATCTTTTGCTGTAGTGTGTCAGTAGGAAATATCAGTTTACATTTCCAAACATTCATTTTGCCATTAATTGTAATAATCTAGTGAGATTTTTTGTCTGAAAACAGCCAGTGCTCCACACAGAGATCTGATCTCATCATCATCCAGTCTGTCTGGAATGACATGAAGAAACAGAACAAACTGAGACAGACTAAATCCAGAAAAACTGTGGCAACGTCTCCAAGATGCTTCAAGAAACCTACCTACAAAGCTACCTGAAAAACTATGCGCAGCTAAGGGCAAAAGCTGCTTTAAACGCAAAGGATGGTCACACCAAATGTTGATTTAATTTAGTTACTGTAGTATTTAGTACTGTAGCTTGGCTGTGGTCAGACTCCTTGTGCAAACAAAAATCTCACTGGATTATTACAATTAATGGCAAAATGAATGTTTGGAAATTATATTTCCTACTGACACACTACAAAAGATTGAAATAACTGACTTTAACCATTTTTTAGCTGGTGAAAATACTAGTGGCCTAAGACTTTTGCACAGTACTGTACATGTCAATTTGCAGTCATTAGAGTATCATTAGTCTGTCTGCTTAATATCTGCTAGCACTTTATTTTGATGGTCCTCCAACAGACATTCTGACTATAAGTAACTTTGAAAGGCATGTCAGCTTATTCGTTAGCACTTTACAATATGGTTCCATTTGTTAACATTAGTTAACGACATTAGTTAACATAAACTAACAATGAAAAATACTTCTAAAGCATTTATTAATCTTAGTTTATTATGATTCCAACATTTACTAATACATTTTTAAAATCTAAAGTTGAATCTATAAATGTTATTTAATGGACCTAAGCTAACATGGACTAACAATCAGCAGCTGTATTTTTTTTATTAACTAACATTGACAAAGATTAATAAATACTGTAACAAATGTATTGCTCATAGTTAGTTAATGTTAGTTAATGACTTAAATATAGTTAACAAATGGAACTTTATTGTAAAGTGTTACCGCTTATTCCACTAACCTTAACCAAACAGTCTACCAATACTCAACTAATACTAGGGGTGTAATGATCCATCGATATGGATCGATAGATACATCAAGCAAATGTCTGACGATATGATGTATCGATGCAGTGCATTAAAACGCGATTCTTGTAATATAAATAGGCACCTTTATTTTGACACCAGGGGCGCCGCTAAGGGGGGGAAAGTTAGGACGATTCTAAGGGCCCACACACTTTTGGGGCCCCCAGAGATCCGTTTTATTAGTAGTAACAGTAGTAGTAGTAATGTGATAGAAATTATAAATGTATCTACCAAAGAGTTACGAATAAAACAAAATTACGGCTTATTTCTGCATCTCCAGCGAAATTATCTCCCCCCATTCACTGCATGGTTTCGTCCCGTCCTACGTAGCCTAGAGTCACTGAGTGAGATCAGATGGTAAACTGTCAAATTATGTCTTCGAGTTCGAGGGGGGCAAACCGAGCTGGACGATTTGGTCAGTCGCACTTTTAAACACATTTTAGTTTTGCTATAGAAAATCTACAAATTCACTCTTATAACACAGAACAGCAGCAGGAAGCACGGGAGGTTGTCATGGCAACCAGATACACTGCACGCGAGTTATTACAGCTGTTATTTCGCCACACTAAACTTAGCAATAAACACGTTGAAAATAATACACAATAAACATGTCTGTCAAAACGACCTCAAAGGAGGCTTTTATTAAGCAAATCAAGGAGTGAATTACTCATTCACTGTTAAAAAAAAAACTTTAGCTGGGTTTCCACAGGCAGGGTCACAATTATCTACAGTGTATGAAGCTAAAGGTTTTTGGGTTAAGGTTCATAATGTAGAACATTGTATGCTGTATGTGCATAGGTAGCTAGCAAACAAGGAATACAGCAGTTAAGCTAATAGTCACATTTAGCTGAGTAAGATCATGATTGAGAAATGTTGGATACTGCTGGAAATGCTGGTGTTATGGGGTATCCTATTTATTATTTTAGGATTTTTTAGTTTGCCCCAGGGAAGCATTTCTATTAATATAACTGATTAAGTAGTCAAACTCATTCCATATCAGCAGAATAGTGTGGTACAGAAAGTCTATGTCCATAGAACATGTTCTGAATGAATTACTGATACCTAATGGTCAAAGGCAATAAAAAAGTAATAGATCAGTATTATTAAATTGCAGACAAAGATTTTGAATAGCTAGGTTGGCTTGTACACTATATTGCCAAAAGTATGGGGTCACCCCCTTCTAATGAACAGGTTTGACTACTTTAGTAATTTCCATGAGTACAAATCTTAATGTTTAAGCATATAATGATATTCTAGGGAATTGTGTGCTTTTAATTTTATACCAATAGTTTGGACAGGACCCTTTTCTATTCTGACATGACAATGCCAAACACCAGTGACTTGTACATATGTGTACAATAATTTTAGACACTTCCAAAACTGTGGCAACAAAGATGGAAATACAGTTTTTAAATACATGAATTATGTTTCCATCTTTGTTGCCACAGTTGGAAGTGCCTTTTTCTGTTCTAAAGAAGGGGGTGTCCCAATACGTTTGTCCATATAGTGTATGTACAAGTCATTGGTGTTTGGTAAAGAGTTTTTGGCTCAAGGTATGTATTTGAAAATGTATTTGAAATCACACCAGAGGTGTTCAGCTTGGATTAGGACTTGGCTTTATGCAGACCAGTCAAGTTCTTCCACACTGACTGAATCAATCTTGTTTTTTGTTTATTTATTTATTTTTTTTAACCTTGCCTTATACACAGAGACATTGCTGTGTTAGAATAGAAAAGGGTCCTGTCCAAACTATTGGTATAAAATTAGAAGCACACAATTCCCTAGAATATCATTATATGCTTAAACATTAAGATTTGCACTCATGGAAATTATTAATGTAGTCAAACCTGTTCATTAGAAGGGGGTGTCCCAATACTTTGGGCAATATTGTACATGTATGTTTGGTGCAGTAGGGGGCCCAGCCTCATATTCTTTCATAGGGCCCAGAATTGCTAGCGGTGCCCCTGTTTGACACTGTCCAAATTTTCACACAATGTCTGTCTATGCATTGCCGCCAACCCGTGCATTCTCGTTTAAACTCAACTGTCAAGAGTCAGGACTTCATAATAAGGACTGCAGGGAAAGTGCAAACATAAAAGAATCTCAGGACAGTTGGCGGAACTGTTGAGCGCTGTGTGGGACCTTTTCTGTATGCACACATCCAAAGCGCGCACACACAGACGGCCACATTTCAGCTCGTGAATACTGAATTGAGTTCTCTTCCGCTTCTTTTTTGTGCTTGGACGAACAAATTTACTTAAAATTACATCAAATTGTGCATCTTGGCAAATATCCTAGTAAACATAGTCAGTCTTAATGTGAACAATTCAAAAAGAAAAAACGTGTCAGTATATCGGATGCATGCATTCTTCTTAAAGTGAAAGCAGACTAATAATAAACCTAATGCTGTCAAAGAACAAAATTGACACTGTTTTTGACTGAATAATGTTTGTAACTTCAGTAAGGATTAATCTACATTTAATTTATACAGTGAAATCAGTGAATATACTCCTGAATTAAATATTATCGAAATCTTATCATATTTATCGTATTGCTGGGTATGAGAATCGATATCGTATCATATCTTATCGTGATGAAGCATCTGATTTACACCCATAACTAATACTCTAGTATTAGATTGACATGACATGAGATGAAACAAATAATGAATCAAAATAAAGCGTGACTGTCTCCCATTTAAAGGAGTAGTTTTTTGTTGGTCAAAGATTTTGCTAGCTGTTACAGGAGGTATTCAACATCCACAAGTGAATCACTATGACTCACAAAGGCTTTAAATGAAGTAAAGCTGTTGATGCAAGCTGCCGTGCTAACTAGCTGCTGGAAATACTCACAGTGTACAAATATACAGGAAATATTTTTTCTCTCTGAGAATGTGCGAAAATATCCCAGAACCTGTTTCTATGGTAACACTTCATTACAAAGCCATTTTTTTTTTTTTTTTTTTTTTTTTAACCATTATGATTAAAAGAAAAAGAGAGAGGGTGCTATACTTGGAAGTAAAGAGATTTTCCTGTTGGTACAGTTGTTTTTGTAAGTAGACCTAAAATTGTTTGAAATGTAGTGGAGAGAAAGACAAAAACAGAGCATCTAGAGTATTGAATTGAAGAGGAATATTTCATCATCTATCATGGTGGCTCTAGGCTCAGCCTGTTCAGAGAAAAAAATTTGGGTAATCGTCACAAGAAATCTAATCATTGAACCACTTGCTAGCAGCAAAGGCTCCTCTGGGATTCACTTTCTAATTGCTGTTTCTCCATTGAGCGCCCAGTCTTCTCAGATCTGGAGCCCAAGAAACTTACATCATTCTTTGACTGTGCAGTTAAAGAACCCTTAGGTTTGCCTGCCATTATGGTCATTTGCATTCAATTTTGCAAGCATTTTTCTGACTGAAAAGAGCGCAGTCTTGCTGATGTTGAACCATTGTCAAGTTTTTTTTTTTTTCCTTTGATAAAAAAAGTAGTAAACTACATAATTATGTGTAATTAGGATATCAAAATAAAAAGACACATTGTCTTTTAAAAAGAAGGGAAAAAAAGGTTTTTGTTCTTTCAAATTAGACATGCCACCATAATATAGCCAGGCAATATTAACTGAGGTCACACTGCTGCTTTTTCATTTATAGTATTGTCAATTTTCCTATTCAGTCCATATGTTAATAATTTAGCAGACTGTAGACTATACAATTATTGATAATATTAATAAATGTCTGTTCTCTTTTATTTACACGGCAAAAAAATATTTCCTTATATTTTTGATATTTTCTTTTCACATTTTCTTGAGAAGTAACGTGACAAGATATTAAGTCTTGTTTTCTGAAAAATTTATAAGAATTTTGTTAGTTTTTGCTTAGGGGTGTGCGATATGACGAATTTTGATCGTGGACGATAAAAAATGTCTCCACGATCTGCTTTTGAAGAAATATCGTGTATTGTGCTTACAGCGCATATTCTATCAGTTGCGGTTCTGGCGCCTCCGTCGTACAACGCCACATGCATTCACATCAGTGTTAACTCAGCGGTAGAGTTACTCTCACAGGACACTGCACTTATTCGCAATCACAAAAGTACATTATTTGCAGGTGCTTTTAAATGTTTAATTCGCACGCTGGTCTGACGTGCGCTTTTTTCTGAGAGCATACAACCGAAGCGTGCGCGCTAAATCCTGTCAAACAGCTCCTGATTACTGAACTAAGTTATCTTTTGCGCTAATACTGTCAAAACACACAGGGTTTACATATAGACTTGGTTATGTCTAAAATGAAAGTAAACCGTTGAGAGAAAAACGGATATGTGCCTGTATATTAGATGCGTTCAGCTCTTAAAGGGGCAGTATTAAACATGCAGCCGACTAACATTTAAAGGGATAGATCACCCTAAATTTAATTTCTGTCATTATTTACTCATTGTCACGTTGTCCCAAACCTGTATGTATTTCTTTCTTGTGCTGAACACAAAAGATGATATTTTGAAGAATGTTTGTAACCAAACAGTTGCTGGTCCACATTTGATAGTAGGAAAAAAATACTATGGAAGTCACTGCAGACCAGCAACAGTTTGATTTTCTACGTCCCTCAAACTAGCATTTATTTTCAGCAGAAGAAAGAAATTCATTCAGGTTTAAAACAACTTTTGAGTGAGTAAATGGTGGTATAAAAATAAAACACTATGACAGAACTGACAGACAGATGACACAATTTTTATTTTTGGGTGAACTATTCCTTTAACGTTAATAAAACAACAAAACACAAAGAGAAAAATCACTCACTATTCTTGACTGAAGAACTTTAATACAGTTGCTTTAGGAATCAGTCTATATAGTGTTTTATTTTTATATTTGTTCATTCAGTTTCTTGAATGCTCCTGCTAAATACACCTATTGTACCTGAAAATAAAGCACTGTTTGTTTTATTTGTATATTATGTGTAGTTGTAATGTGTATCTTTGTTCTTATTTTTTAATAACAAAGATAAAATAATGACAAAGATTTTTATGTTCACCCACTTTGGCCTAAATATCTGCCTTTATTTATTTATTTATGTATTTATTTTTTATTTTGTTACCCTGAAAGGCTTTGTCTTTATAACAGGGAAATAAGTTTGGCTGTAATGCTCAGACAACTTGCAAAATAGTAAAACCAACATGACAAAGAATCGTGATAAAATCGTGAAATGTGATATTTCTAAAAAATAAATAAATAAATAATAAATAAATAAATAAATAAACGTGATATGATATTTTTTCCATATCACCCACCCCTATTTTTGCTTAAACCAAGAAAAAATATCTGCCAATTGGGCAAGAAAAATAATCTTGTTTAGCTTTTGAATTAGGATTATTTATTTTACCCCATTGTCAGATATTTTCTCTTATTTTAAGCAAAAACTAACAAAATTCTGATAAATTTCTCAGAAAAACAAGACTTAATATCTTAAGTCATTTTACTTGTCCAGTAAATGCATCTTGATTCAAGAATGTTTAGATATTTGTACTAGAAAACAAGACAGAAATACTAAGAAGATCATTTTTTTGCAGTGTATTTATATGTTAATAATTTAGCAAATTGCTGACTATATAATTATTGATAATATTAATACATGTCAGTGCTCTCTTTATTTATTTATTAACATACTGTAGACATGTGTTAGGTTGGCACTTATTGTCCTATGTAAAATTTGGATCGTGTTGCGAAAGCGGTGTTTGAGATTTTATGAATTACACAAGACATTAGCCATAATATTGACTGTGCCACCAGGCTTAGATGCATTTGTCTATGCATATCAGCCGGTAGAAATCATTCCGACTGACAATTATGGAGGCATATAAATAACTCCAGAAAAAAAGAAAAGCAGGTTTCAAATGTCGCTTCCGTAATTCAACTGCAGTGGCGAAAACTCTCGAAAACATCATGAGAGTGAGTCAGCTTGACTTTCATTTCACCTTACCAAAGGCAGATGGAGACTGATAGAGAGAGCTTTCATGAATTTAAATAACTGTAATGCACAGTCTCATTGTTCTTAATACTGAGTTGTTATCCTTATGACACTGAAAAAAAATTAAATGCTCGTATTTATGTTTATTCTTGAATTATTCTTTTCTTGTTATTTGCTTTTCTTGGATTTATTTTTTCCTGATGTACTAGGCCATGAAAACAACAGAACAGAGCAAAGATATAAATGCTTGAAAGAAACAAACACTTATGACACAAGTTCATTCTTTCCCCTACACTCTTAAAAATAAAGGTGCTTCAAAAGGTTCTTCACAGCAATGCCATAGAAAAACCATTTTTGGTTCCACAAAGAACCATTCAGTCAAAGTGTAATGGGGCTGACGAGACGAGAGACGTGCGGATCCATATGCAAGCTTTTATTTAAAGACATAGTCGTAAACACAGGCAGGGTCAGACGATGGCAAACAGGTATAACACAGGCAAGACACAGAGTAGTCGTAGAACAAGCGTTGGTCGACGATCGGCGAACAATATCCAAAGGGCAAGGCAGCGAGAGTAAATCCAGGTAAACAGCAATAATCCAAACGAGGGGCAAACAGAGTCCGAACGGCAAGGCAAGGGTTAATCCAGGAAACACGGGCAGAAATCAAAACACGGGAAAACAGGCAAGGCAAGACTATGGGAACTAAGAGGGCTTTGTAGGGTAGCTATCACTAGGATATTTGCGTACAATACTCGGCAGAGACAGAGAGGAAGTCCAAGGCTTATGTAGCGTGTGTGATTGCGAGATGGGTATCAGGTGTGAGCATGCGATTAGGGAAATGGCTGCTGGGAAATGAAGTCCGGGGTAGTGTGTGGTGTGAGAGTCAATGTGATGGCAGGGTGACCTCTGGTGGCGAACAAATGGAGGTCCATGGACCAGATTCATGACACAAAGGTTATTTAAAGAACCATTTCTTTATTACCTTTTATAATCTGAAGAACCTTCTTTTGCCACAAAGAACATTTTGTGAAACAGAAAGGTTCTTCAGATGTTAAAGGTTCTTTATGGAACCATTTAGACAAAAAGGTTCTTCTATGGCATCATGAAGCACCTTTATTTTTAAGAGTGTACAGTTATTATCCTATTCATTTGCTAGCATTCATATTCCCTCATAAGCCACGTATCATGGTTTTGGCACTTTCAAATGCATCTTAATACCAGATGGAAAGAGGGCCTAAGGTAATTGAACCAACCTACATACATCGTGGAGTGGATGCTGATAGCCCAGAATGATATGCCAGTGAGCTGGCATCCCCAGCAGGCTTTTTAACTAGCTTAGCAAGACCAGGTTCACTAGAAAGACCATGCTTGTCAGCTAAGTTTTGCTGGTCAAGAGCATGGATATACCAGCAAACCATCTAGACCACCAGCGAATGATCATGCAATGGACAACACACCTGTTAAAATTGCACCTTTTTAATATTTGAAATGAATATAAGAAAAATCACATCAGATATTTTTTCCACCTTTAATACAGCATTAACAAAATTTAATTAACAAATACCAAAACAAAGAAAAATAAAATTTGCATTAGCATTAATTAAATGACTGCAGAATTATACAAACTTTTCAGAGTTTGAATTATACACTTCAAAAAAAGTTTGAATGTGATTAGTTAATGTCAGGGGTCAGGGGGCTGCTCCGGCTCCTCTCGTGGTTTGTGTTGTCGTGTCAGGTTCGGCGGCTCGTGGTCCGGGTAATCAGCGCTGATCCCTCAGTGGGGGTGCGCGAATCACGAGTCGTCTCTCCCCCACCTGTCGCTTGTTCCCCCACTCCCTTATATGTCTCTACCTTTCTGTTCCTCGTCGTGAGTAGATTGTTTGTTCTTGCGTATGTTCGCATTACATGTGCACACCTCTGTCTCTGACTCTCTGTTCCCCTGTGCTGCAGGATTCGTAGCACGGAAGTCCGGCAGCTTGTGTGGCCGCAGTGTTTGCCGGCCAGCTCCGGAATCTCCTTAAGCCTAAGCGGCAGTTAAATATTGTTTGTTATTTTATGTTTTGTGACAAGAAATAAATTCTCCCTGCACTCATACTCTGCATCTGAGTCCTTCTTCACCACACCCCTGACAGTTAATTCTAAACAGATTAGCATGCTCCATTATAAGAGGGTGTGCATGCTTCTGAACCAGATCGACACTTTAGTGTAGGAACCAATTCTCAGTATCAATTCTCAGTATTTATTAGTACTTATAAAACACATATTAATGCCTTAGATCACACTTAATTTCACTTTATTATTAAGTCCAATTCTCGGTAGTAACAAACCATTAACAACAACTTTTGGCTCAATAAATAACTAATTTGCTGCTTATTAATAATTAGTAAGGTAGTTGTGAAGCTTAGGTATTGGATAGGATTATGGATGTAGAATATGGTAATGTAAAATATGTGCTTAATAAACAGCCAATATGTTAATAATAGGCATGCTAATAAGCAACTAGTGAGAATTGGTCCCTATACTAAAGTGTTACCATGCCTTATTCTGCATGACCATATTTTATGTCGCTTAATCCGACCCCAAACCTAAATTTAACAACTACCTTACTAACTATTAATATGAGTTTATTTGGCCAAACATAATCTGTGAACATAATTTTATATATCCCTTAAAAGTTTCTATTTGTTTATTTCATGAACTTTATTAATTGTTTACATCTGATAAAAGCTGCAATTTTAACAGGGGTGTGTAGATTTTCATATCCACTGTAGATTTACTGTAGTGTTGAACCACACAGGAGCAGGTGTGAAAGCTTGCAGAAGGAGACTCTTGCCTGACAAAACTCGTATCCTTAAGTTCAAAATGCCCCATTTTATGACATTTGTGCAAAACCTCAGCAACCATTTCATGCTTCTCCCATATTTTTACACCACTGCATATCCAGAGATGACACTTTCTCACGAGCTGAGATTTGTGAAGAAGCTTTGCCACCAATTGTCAAGAGACAGTTTTTGAGGGTGGAGTGTGCTTTCAGTGCCATGTGTAAATTGAGCGACTCTCTCTTGGAGATGAGAGTCCCCAGGGTCCATCGCTAAAACCAGCTCATACAGTGATCCAGAGTAGTCAAGTCTCTGCCTGTTTGGTGTCAAGGGAGCTTACAAAACATGAACTGGTGCTGTGAATTGCAAGTCATCTCAGTTTAGAAATATTCTTAGGAGGTGTCATTCTGTTCTATATCTGTGCAATCTGCTGACCCTCTTGCTAAATTAACCATCCATTCTGAGGGTTTTTCTTGCTTAACACTGAGTTTCCAATATTTAACTCTCTCACAGCTTCTACTGTATATGGTTATGATGCTTTGATGAAAAGATTTTTTTTACAACCTCATTAGTTACCAATTTTCCCTGATCTAATTGAATGCCATTAATCTAATGACCTTACAATGATCTGAAGGTCATTACAAAGGTCATTCTAAGAAAACATTTGTGTGCTGTGTTCCCATGATATGCAATCAACTTACTTAACAAAACACAGTACTTAAGTCACATTGTTTGATACATTTTATGTTTAGCATGAAGTTAAAAAAAAAAAAAATGTCCACATAGTACACTGAACTCTTTATTTCAAAAGAGTAATGGAAATCATGTTTTCCATGATGTGACCCCTTTATCCCTCAGGTCCTGGAACAATGAAAATGGTCATTAAAGGCCTTATATCACATACAGTCTGCTTCCATTCATCTCTGTTCAGATGATTTACCTCAGGCCAGATATTTTTCAAAGCTGGGCAGCAGCAACATCTTCCATATATTTCCTGAGCTAGTGGCCGTATTTAGCAATCTAGTGACTACCATGAGTGGTTTAGACATTATAGGATTTAGCAATATTCTAAGGCAGCACTGCATGTATTTTTTGAGGAAAAGACAATTCCACAATACTTTGCAACAGTCAGATTTATTTATTTTGTGTTTCATTATTACTTCAGCAATATGCTAAACTCTGCTGAAATCAACTATGAATTGAGTTTTGGCTCATGGGATGTTTGCTATACAGCAGATCTGTTGGATGGTTTGGGCATCATGTATGCAAATTTGGGGTGAATATAACTCTACAATACTGGAGTAACCATACTATACTGGTGTAACTCAAATCACCATATATTTTGGTGAAAACACAAAAAAAAAAAAAAAAAAAAATCCGTAAAATTTACAACAAAAAACTAGCAGCTGTGGATGCCAGAATATTACCGTAATAAAAATGGTAGCAACATTTTTGGTTTTATGGATTTAACTTAAATTTACATTTAAAAACTGTATTTCATTAATTGATGTAATGTTAATATACCAACGTGTTGAAGTACTGAAATCTGTAAAATTACATGTAATGTCCAATGCAGTTTTTCACTTTATATAGCAGGGGAACTTATTGTTAACCAATTAATATGTTTTTACTGTTTCATTTTTACAGACTTTTACCATTAAAATCATGGTTAATTTTTACAGTGTATGACTACCATGGTATGTTTTTGCAAGAGAAAACAGAATTTTATTGGCTCACAGTAACATGAGCTTTCTGAAATTTAGGTTTTGTTTTTACACAGTGTGTACAATGTCCCTTGAACTTTGGACTTGGAGTTTCATGAATGTTAAACATGGCATGAATTACAGATTTTATTTTTAATTAACTTTTAAGTTGAAACTTTTAAATGTGTATGGATCAAAAACTGTTTGTACAAAGACCTTCTTGTTGCATTTCAAATATATGATGCTCAATGTTATGGTTCAGAAGTCCTTAAAAAAATTGAAATGCGAGCAACATCTGTTAAAACATAGTATATAGTATATTCAGTGCAAGCTACATCATCAACTTCAAAGCAACAGTTCACCCAAAAATGAAAATTCTGGCATTATACTCTAATCTAGAAATTCTGTAGAATCTTCACACAAAGGGAAAAAAATAGAATTTTGTCATTCTCTGACAATCCTCCCTTTTCATCGCAGCTCTCAATTGTTATCCCCCACGATCCACATTCAGACTTGCATGTCACGTTCATCTACAACACTTGTAAGAAGTGTTGGGCCATGGTCCATCGACAAGCCATTTTTGAATTTGAATGCAACCCAAATGAGATTTCAGAGCTTCGGCTAATGAGGTGATTATGAAAGAATAACAGTTTATCAACTTATCTATGTTCCTCATACAAACCTATTGCAATGGATTTGGACAGTGAAATTGTGAAAATTCCAAGTCATACAGATATTGTGATTCAGAACAAGTGGTCTGATTCTCCTGAGACTGATGGTGACCTGTTCTGCCCAGAGAAATGTATAATTCATAAAGCACTGAACTTTGTCCCAGCCGTGTCCTGTGCAATTTATATGATTATAGTTACAGTGCTTACTAAGCAGTAATCATGCTGCATCGTTTGTGCTTTAATGTAATTTTATGTCATATAACATCAGGTTTTGCATTTCACTGCCAAATGAGTATTTATGAGTATTAAGATAGCAATGCCATATCATCCAAAACAGCGTTGATAATGAAGGAGGGTAATGAAATAGACTCAGCTATTAGCTTGCATTAGCTTTTATGTCCCTGCTGCTGTTATGTGCAGATATTATGCTGTTAGTTCTCTTTTGGCTTTAAATGATAGCATTTCACACATTTAAATGTCACTGCAACACTGTCATAGCAGTGGATATCAGTTAGACGTCAGCCGTCCAGCCTGACACTGAGCTCCTGTTATGACAACAGGGCTATTTAAGGGTCAAAGCAATAATTTAAGTAAGGGGAAAAAACAGTGTTATTCCTGTTGAGCATTAAAGTATTTTGCTTATTCATTGTGAGGTCAGAGAATGTTTACTGCAGATATGTATGCAGTGGATTCTGATTATATATGCACCGTCAGCAGGAGATCATGACTCTTATTATCACAAGTGTCTTTGCATTTTCTTTCAGCAGAACCAACAGTTTATTTGAATGATTTTGTATGGTTTTTACTCTGATGGTTGAGGGTAAATTGGACTAATATACATATTCTTAGTCTGATTGTAAATCAGATTGGTAAATTGCCCTGATATCTGTCATCCTCAGGTGTGACCATGAAGCTGATGGATGAGGTAGCAGGGATTGTTGCTGCTCGTCATTGCAAGACCAACATTGTGACGGCATCTGTGGATGCCATTAACTTCCATCGTAAGATCAAGAAAGGTAATTAAAAAAATACATACATGTATTGCCTTTTTTCATTGTAATATAGAGAATATTGTTGGTACATGGTTTGTGATTCTCACAGAAATTTTACAGACATCTGATTTCCTTATAGGAAAGCTAGACTTAGTTCATGTAATTTCCAACAAATGGTCTTCAGTTGTGATGAGTTAAAAATAGACTGTGGACAGCTTGGGTTGTAAATAGGTTAGTGGAAAATTGCATACATGATGTACTGAGTAATACTAGTGTTGTTTGCCAAACAAAAGGTCTAAATTGTCATCTCATAGTTCACTGGACCACCAAGCAATTCTAGTGATTTATTCTCTTTTCTTATTTTGGAAAAGATGGGCAGTTGAAAGACATTTATAACATATTTTATTAATAAAAAATTATACTGCTGCACATTATTCCGTTAGAACTTGTATGTGTATGTATATGTATATACAGTGGGTACGGAAAGTATTCAGACCCCCTTAAATTTTTCACTCTTTGTTATATTGCAGCCATTTGCTAAAATCATTTAAGTTCATTTTTTTTCCTCATTAGTGTACACACAGCACCCCATATTGACAGAAAAACACAGAATTGTTGACATTTTTGCAGATTTATTAAAAAAGAAAAACTGAAATATCACATGGTCCTAAGTATTCAGACCCTTTGCTGTGACACTCATATATTTAACTCAGGTGCTGTCCATTTCTTCTGATCATCCTTGAGATGGTTCTACACCTTCATTTGAGTCCAGCTGTGTTTGATTGTACTGATTGGACTTGATTAGGAAAGCCACACACCTGTCTATGTAAGACCTTACAGCTCACAGTGCATGTCAGAGCAAATGAGAATCATGAGGTCAAAGGAACTGCCTGAAGAGCTCAGAGACAGAATTGTGGCAAGGCACAGATCTGGCCAAGGTTCCAAAAAAATTTCTGCTGCACTTAAGGTTCCTAAGAGCACAGTGGCCTCCATAATCCTTAAATAGAAGACGTTTGGGACGATCAGAACCCTTCCTAGAGCTGGCCGTCCGGCCAAACTGAGCTATCGGGGGAGAAGAGCCTTGGTGAGAGAGGTAAAGAAGAACCCGAAGATCACTGTGGCTGAGCTCCAGAGATGCAGTCGGAAGATGGGAGAAAGTTGTAGAAAGTCAACCATCACTGCAGCCCTCCACCAGTCGGGGCTTTATGGCAGAGTGGCCCGACGGAAGCCTCTCCTCAGTGCAAGACACATGAAAGCCTGCATGGAGTTTGCTAAAAAACACCTGAAGGACTCCAAGATGGTGAGAAATAAAATTCTCTGGTCTGATGAGACCAAGATAGAACTTTTTGGCCTTAATTCTAAGCGGTATGTGTGGAGAAAACCAGGCACTGCTCATCACCTGTCCAATACAGTCCCAACAGTGAAGAATGGTGGTGGCAGCATCATGCTGTGGGGGTGTTTTTCAGCTGCAGGGACAGGACGACTGGTTGCAATCGAGGGAAAGATGAATGCGGCCAAGTACAGGGATATCCTGGACGAAAACCTTCTCCAGAGTGCTCAGGACCTCAGACTGGGCCGAAGGTTTACCTTCCAACAAGACAATGACCCTAAGCACACAGCTAAAATAACGAAGGAGTGGCTTCACAACAACTCCGTGACTGTTCTTGAATGGCCCAGCCAGAGCCCTGACTTAAACCCAATTGAGCATCTCTGGAGAGACCTAAAAATGGCTGTCCACCAACGTTTACCATCCAACCTGACAGAACTGGAGAGGATCTGCAAGGAGGAATGGCAGAGGATCCCCAAATCCAGGTGTGAAAAACTTGTTGCATCTTTCCCAAAAAGACTCATGGCTGTATAAGCTCAAAAGGGCGCTTCTACTAAATACTGAGCAAAGGGTCTGAATACTTAGGACCATGTGATATTTCAGTTTTTCTTTTTTAATAAATCTGCAAAAATGTCAACAATTCTGTGTTTTTCTGTCAATATGGGGTGCTGTGTGTACATTAATGAGGAAAAAAATTTTACTTAAATGATTTTAGCAAATGGCTGCAATATAACAAAGAGTGAAAAATTTAAGGGGGTCTGAATACTTTCCGTACCCACTGTATATATGTGTGTGTGTATATATATATATATATGTGTGTGTATATATATATATATATATATATATATATTTATTTATTTTTAAATATGTATACATACATACACACACACACACACACACACACACACACACAGTATATATACAGTATATACACATAATTAAGATCAGTTACCATTTTTTACAATGCTGTATTCACAGACCTATTAAAATTAAACATATTATGTACAGAGTAAACTCTGATGCAGTGTATATGTTTTGCTGATGCGGTGTATATTATTATAAGAAGTCATTAATATTTCAAACAAAAAGTGATCATCATATACTGTTTTCCATATGTTGTGTCTTTCAAAACCCAAGCTCTTCTGTGGAACACAACAGTTTTGCTCAAAGTGGTATTCTGGTACACTTTCCAAGAAGTCTTTCTGAATGCAGCATTACAACAATCTATCTGCATAATACAGCATCTAGGGTTTTTAGTTGTTTAGTTGATAATGATTTAGAAGACATTTTTAGAAGAATGTAATTTTTTCATGTTGTCATCCTGTAAATACAGTGCTTGTACTGTACTTTATGTAACACAGAATGGAAAAACAACAGCCTCATTGATATTCAGTGTATATACAATGGATGACACTGTGACTACGCATAATTTAACCAAAGCAGATACTTTTCGTCCTTACACTAAAATAAAAGGAGAGCTTAACCCAGCCTCCTTCAGAACGCATGAAACCTTGAGGTTTACTATTCTTTCATATTAAACAACTGAGCAAAAATTAATTATTCATTCCATTAATTATTATGCTTATTACCTTCTTCATTCATTCATTATTCACCTGACTCATTCATGTTTGCATACTCTAAAACATTTTCATGTGCTAATTCTAAGAGACTTGACAAACAAACCCATGTTCTCTTGTAGAGGTGTGTAAATAAAGAAAAGGCACATTCTTTTTAGTGTGTTCTAAAACCTTGTTCGTAATCAGTCTACTTTCATAGCCATGTGTTTCTTTTTGACATGAACTTGGTAAAGCTTTCAGGATTTTGAATTATTCAGTTTTCTTAGTCTTATTTCAGCAGCAGGTACTTTGGTTGGGTCTTAACTTTTCAGCGTTCATTTCTACATCAGTAGAGTCACCGAACGGAATTGCAACAATAATAAAAACTTCTGCAGTTGGCAGGGCAAACAAATAGTCCCAAACTAAACTCTGCCTGGCTAGTCAAATGTGTAGTCGGAAAGAGCAATGATGTCTTTCTAAACTAGGATTGTGTTGTTTTTCTATTAATTTTCCAAAACACCTTACAAAAAAACCTTACAAAACATTGTACAAAAACAATTTGGCAACATTTTAGATTAAGGAACACATATTCACCATTAACTGAGAGTTTTCCTTCAATAAACTCCTAATTAGCTGCATATTAATAGTTAGTAAGGTAGTTGTTATGTTTATGAGGTAGGATTAAGGGATCTAAAATATGGTCATGCAGAATAAGACATTAATATGCTAATAAAGTGCTAATAAACAGCCAATATGCTAGTAATATGCATGCTAATAAGCAACTATGGTTTCACTTTATTCTGATGGTCCCTTTAACACATTTTGTTGACTATAAGCAAAGTTGTGCCTATATACAGTGCCCTCCAAAAGTATTTGAACAGTAAAGACAAAATTGCTCTGCTGGCTGTGGAGTCAAGACATTTACAAATATGATTAAAAGATGAATATGAGACAAAACTACAGAATGTCACATTTTATTATTAGGTCTTTCGACACATACGTGTTTTACCAAATAAAAAGGAACAGCTCATCCCACTCATTGATGTGAGCATAAGTATTGGGACAGTTGAACATAAGGCAGATATAAAAGATTAAAAGCTATTATTTAGTTGCAGATCCCTTGCGCACAATCACAGCAGTGAGGCGATGTTCGGCCTCGTTCCGGGAGTACACTAGGATATCGTCGATGTAAACCAGCACAAAGCGGTGGAGGTACTCCTGGAACACCTCATTCATGTAACCCTGGAATACGGAGGGGGCGTTGACTAGACCCTACGGCATCACCAGATATTCATAGTGTCCTGTGGGTGTTACGAAGGCTGTCTTCCACTCATCCCCCTCACGTATCCGGATGAGGTTATAAGCACTCCGGAGGTCCAACTTGGTGAAGATCTTGGCTCCACGAAGCTGTTCCAGAGCGGAGGGGACGAGAGGAAGGGGATATCGGTACTTGACAGTGATTTTGTTGAGTGATCGATAGTCAATGCAAGGCCTCAAGCCTCCATCCTTCATAGCCACGAAGAAAAAGCTGGAAGCAGCAGGGGACGTGGACGGTCAGATGCATCCTTGCTGTAGAACCTCAGAAATGTACTCCTCCATGGCCTTCTTTTCGGGGATGGAAAGGGAGTAGATTTTACCTTTGGGCACTGGTTCATGAGGGAGAAGGTCGATGGCACAGTCCCATGGTCTATGAGGTGGTAATTCGGAGGCTCGTTTTGGGCAGAACACGTCACTGAAGTGTGAGTATTCTGAGGGAATGTCAATGGAGCGATTTTCAAGAGGACTTTCAATGGATGTGGAATTGACTGGAATCACTGGAACGGACTTGACTGGTTTGAGGAATTCTGGGAAACAGTCTGGAAAACAATCCTTACCCCACTTCAGAATGTCTCCGGTGGACCAGGAAATTGATGGGTTATGGGAAACGAGCCATGGGCGCCCCAACACTATCCCAGCGGTGGATTCCTCCAGAACCAACAAACAGATCTCTTCTTTGTGGAGCTGACCGACTTGTAACCAGATGGGACCCATACAGTATTGAACCTTTCCTCTCATCAGGGGCCTGCCTGTTATTGATTGGATCTTGTACGAAACATCGTTGAGTCTCTTCTTGAGTTGGAGTTGGTTACATAAGTCGGCGGAGATGAAGTTGCCGGCTGACCCAGAGTAGAGGAGGGCATTGACTGAAACACAATGAAGAGGAATGGTAATCTGAACAGTAGTGGTTAGAGGTTTTACAGTTACTGAGGAGGTAGAAACCACACTCACCACTGGTCGCGGAGGACGAATGGGACATGTTCTTATTACATGTCCGTCGTTGCCGCAGTATAAGCACAATCCCTGAGTCAGCCGGCGTCGGCGTTCTGCCGAAGTAAGTCGGGCGGTATCAGTCTGCATAGGCTCGGGGGTTGGTTCTGGAGAGCTGGGATATTCTGGCAGGCGGAGCGATTTAGTTGGGTTTTGGCACCAATGTTCCTCCATACAGTTCTGGATCCGATTTGCAACACAGATGGAGAGTTGAATGAAGCACTCTAGCCCCATGGTGTCGTCGTAAACAGAGAGATGCAACCGCAATGTTGGCTCCAGTCCTTGATGGTAGGTGGTCAACAGGGAGTGCTCGTTCCAACCACTAGATACTGCTAAGGTGCGAAAGTGAAGAGCATAATCTTGAATAGACTTCTGACCTTGTTTTAAATGATACAATTGCTCACCAACTGAAGCATCTCCGGCGGGTCGTCCGAAAACCTCTCGGAAATGAGTGAAGAATACCTCCAGGTTTTGTATGGCCGGTCTGTTCTGGTGCCACAATGACTCCGCCCATTGACGTGCTCGACCTGTTAACAGGGTTAGAACATAGGTGATCTTAGCTCTCTCTGTGGGGAAGTGATGCGGTTGCATCTCTAGGGCGAGCGAATATTGCATGAGGAAGCCATTGCATTCATCCGCCGAGCCAGAGTAGGGCGCCGGATTGACCATGGGACTGGCTGTGTAGATCCGAGTCGAAGAAGTGCTGAGTGCGGAAGCCGGTGCTGGTGCGGGTGCAGTGATGTTGGTTTGAGTGAGAACTCTTGTCATGGTGTTCACCAGTTCCTGGAATGGATCGATGTGTGTTTGATTCATGATGGTATGGTCTGGTCTTTTGTAACGGGAAGTCAGACTCGAGACACAAGTGAGTTAGAATCAAACAGATGGGTTTATGGAACAGTTTGCAGGAGATCAAGGAACTGGTGAGTAATGGAGATTCAGAGTCTTTAACTGAATTGGAGCTGATACTGATAGTGATGTTCTTGATTACCAGGTCTGACGGAGATGGTGAGGATCGCAGGCTTTCCAGGAGCTGGCGTGACAGAGCTGGATGCAGGTAAGTAGACAGACCACACACACACAGGAACACACGAGGAGAACACAGAAGGTCAAGGAGACTAGAAGCAACAGGTAAGTAGTTCTGCATAGGTTTGAGTCCTTTTCCACTTGGGAGACCAGACGATGTGACTGTGTGTTCTTATAGTGCTGTGTGGGTGATTGGTGAATGACAATCAGGTGTGTGATCAGTATTCTGGTGATTGTGAGTGCTGATACGTGGAAGAGCCTGACGTGTCCGTGACAAGTAAAGAGTTAGCAGATATTAATCAGACAGTTTACTAATGCTCTAATGAGAGTTTGTTGACATGTAGGTGTAATGTTATTTATTGTCAACAAAATGTTGAAAAGGGACCATCAAAATAAAGTGTTACCGCAACTATTTAATAGTGAGAATTGGACCTTAAAATAAAGTGTTACCAACAATTGAAATTCTTATTCATTTTATTTATTATAAAAATAAAAAAAATCACTTTGTAGAATTGAATTTTTCCTCTTTTGTTTTCTGGCTGGAAGGAAGGAAGGGTGGTTTGTGTGACTAGGATAAAGTTTTTCAGTTTCTACTAAGGGAATGAGCATGTTGACTGTCTATGGTGATGCACAGGGTTGATTTTTTCCAGATGTCCTGGTTGCTGTAATTTAAACATAAGCATCCCTTCCTGGAATCTCAAGTTAGGTCAAACTTTAATGGTTTAATGGCTTTAATGGCTGTAATGGTTAGGTCAACTTTGTGGCATGCTTTAAACTAGTCTTTCGCTGTTCCCGGCACCCAACGTCGTAAGTGAGATTATTCATAGTCTACTCAGCCGCTCTGTACTGAGACAACCACATGCAAGTGTTTTACGTTCTCTGGTAAAGACAAAGCATGTAATTAAAAATCCCAAGATTTTCCCTCTGGTATCTGACATTATGAACCCCACTGTATATAGTATACAGTTTACTAGGGGAGCTGCAGAGTTATGTGGTAAACAAGTGTTTTACAGCAGAGCATTGTGGATTTTAGCACAGCTAAATGCTCTGTTGATTATATCCACTGATGAGGACGTCAGAACACACTTCTGTTTATCAGCAGGTTAATCAGCTACAGTTATTATCGCTGATGCTGATAATCAGTATTCTGGTATTTATTATCATTACGCTGACTACAAACAAACAAACAAAAAGTCATTGCACTTAGTGTTATTTTTGATACTTTTGGCAAATACCTTTAAAATTATGAGATGAAGACTTCAGAAACGATTCACTGTACCTCCTTCCTGATTTCCTCTTTTTTTGCATCTTTTTCTCTTTCAGTGGTTTTATATGATCAAATAAAATATTATGGTAACACTTTAGAATGGGGAACACTTATTCACTATTAACTACGACTTTTCCCTCAATAATTTCCTAATTTGCTGATTATTAATTGTTAGTAAGGTAGTTGTTAAGTTTAGGTGTTGGGTAGGATTAGGGATGCAGAATAAGGTCATGTAGAATAAGGCATTAATATGTGCTTAATTACTACTAATTAATGGCTAATATTCTAGTAATATGCATGCTAATAAGCAACTAGTTAAGAGACCCTAAAATAAAGTGTTACCAATATTTTATATTGTGCAAGGACATATGAACAATGACTGCCAGCGAAAAAGCCTCATTGAAAAAGCAATTTGTCTCGAAAGTAAGAAATCAGCATACTTTGGTTGGTTATTTAAGAGACTAAACAGACCATCTTTTCTGTTGCCAGTACTGTACTATCAAAGAAATATAGTTATTACAAAACTTCTACAGTGTCACAAAGACAAAATGACTGGCAAAAAATAAATAAATAAAATAAAAGCTGTTGAGATATTTTAATCTGAAAGGTTTCAGAGATACTTATAAGGTTCTTTGACTCCATTGAACAGCTATGTTACTTCCAAAATGAGAATACTCTGAATATTGGTGAATATTCCCAAAAGTGGCTGGCAAGCTCAAATTTCTACAGGCACAGCTACATCTCATTTGGGAAGTCTTTCAAAAAGAAAAACTTTCAAAAAACTGCAGATATTTATTTAATCTCTATTGAGATTATAGGCAGGACCTATAGACAGCAACCAGTCTGTCACAGATAAAGCAGTTCGAAAAACAACAACAACAACAACAACAACAAAAAAGGAAATGCAACAATGAGCGCAGTCTCCCGTTGGTGTGTTATTACAAGAAACAGAGCTAGATGTTGTTTAATAACATATACAGTGCTTAACAAATTTATTTGACCACCACCCAATGTAAGGTTTCTGCCACAGCTGCCCCAAACTAACAGTATTGATGATTACCAAAATAATTTTTCATGCTTCTGTAATGGTTAATCCACCAGTATGTGTAAGCTCTTTAGTCAAAGTAGTATTCCTAATGCTAAAATAGAAAGGCAGAAAAATAGTAAATCACTTTATTTTTGTTATTTATTTTTTTTATTCAGATGCCTAATTTAGTTGCAGTCCTTAATAGAAAAATACGTTTTAATGGTTGAATGTTACAGCTGATTCATGCTGACTTGCGAGAGCAGTTGAATGTGCCAGCTCAAAATTGTGTATAAAAACGCATATATGTGTATAAATTCTATTAGATTGTTTAGTTGTTTCAGTTTGGTATTTGCCTAATAAATGACAATACAATTTTTAGTTCTTATTTATGTATTTTTTTTTTTTTTGTTAAGCACTGTGTGTGTGTGTGTGTGTGTGTGTGTGTGTGTGTGTTTGTGTGTGTGTGTGTGTATGGTAACACTTTATTTTAGAGTATCTTAACTAGTTGCTTATTAGTATGCATATTACTAGAATAGAACCAATAGAACCATTTATTATGCAAAACCCAAAAATTTTTAATGGATTATATATGTCTGGTATTCTATAGTTCATTTTTCCTAAGAGGCCAGATGAATTGACCGGAAAGTCAGTGAAGGAATGATAGAACAAAATAATATATCTGCCCTCAGGCTCTGTTTCCATGGAAATAAAGATTAGACGTATACATCAAAGAGGGCAGGAAATGAACCTAACAATTTCAACCATCCTCTTTTTCTCAGCCTTGTTCTAAACGACAAATTGCCATGAATGCTTTTTAAATGGGCAAGATCCACTTTTCTACACTGTAACTAGCAATTCAGAGTCCCGAGGTCTTATTAAGCCATTCTGCATCTACCTCAGAGCTCCATTAAATGCGTAAAGGTACATTTAAGCATTCGGTTTTCTCAAAATCCATTAAGAGTATGTGCTATATAAGGGATAATGAGGTCTGTTCATTCCTGGTATGTGTTTAATAGAGTCTGGTGTCAAAGCCGCATCACTGACAGGGCCAGTGAAATGAAAAAAATGAAAGTGAGTAAGTGATGCTCTGTAAAAACCTTGACGAATCAGATCAAAGTCATCGGTTAGGAAGCTGCAAGCAATAATTGTTAGTTTGGAGGGGGCTGCAAGAGACACATGGTCACCCCCACAACAACAACCTTCTGCACATTCACACAGCTTCATTAATTCTCTCATTCTCTATGCGGACTGGAAATGTTTTATCTTTATTGTGTGTTTGTTATGACCTTTACATATAGTTACAAATAAGTTGAACAATACATTATACCATGGGTTGCCAACTGGTGAGCCACAACACAAGAACTCATTCTGATCTGATCAGAATTAGTCTGGTTCAGAGAAACAGCAGAGAAAAATAATAATAAATGCTAGGGATGTGCATCTCCATAACTGAGGCCGATGCAATACGCATCTCGATGCATAGCCAACAATATGATACATTAAAGATACATATGAAACAGCTACATATGATTCAACCCATTACGATGCAGTGCAATCTGATTTCGATTCGATTCGATTCAACACAATGAGATTCAATGCAGTACGATGCAATGGAAAAAAATATGATGCTATGCAATTTAATATGGTACAGATAGTTTGCTATTATTTGTTTGGTTCAGACAGACAGCAAATCATAAATTAACTTAAATGCATTCTGACTTCTAACGCCTCGGTCTCTGTAGTGTTGTGATATGTCATTCATGTAGCAGCAGTGGTCAGGAGAAAACGCCCTTGAGAAACAGTTTAGAGAGAAGAAATCAATCTACATATGAAATATTGGTCACAAATTATTGGTCACTTTCTAAATAATTAAAATATAGCGCATCTACTAATAATTATATACAGTATAAATAAATCAGTTTTTACTAATGCAAATATGTTAGAAACGATGCATCATGATACAAATGCCAACTAGCATCCGATGCACACTTTTTTAAATCAATGCATTGCATCCTTAACTTTTATGCCAATGCATTGGTGCGAATCGTTGAGTCTTACCATCCCTACTAAATGCAAATAAAAAATGCAACAAAAATGCAAATTGTGAATAGTTAAAGCAGCAAAATAATAATATAGCTTAAATACAGAGGAGAGAAAGCAGTTCATTATTTTGATGCAAAACCATCTGTCACTTAGTAGAATCTAGCCGAATTAGACAGGGGCCAACATGGACAGGTTGCGTGATATGCACTCATCCTCAAAAACCATGACTATAAAAGTTAAAGAAATATATGGACCAGTCTAGGCTGATCGATAAATATAGAGCTATTGAACCTATGCAGATGATCAAAAAAGAGATATTAGGCAGCAATTCCCACACCCAACTTTGGTTAAAGTACAACATAAATCAGCTTGTTCCAAGGAAGTGTGTAATGGCTGTGCCACTAAAATCACAAAATAGATTCACAAAAATAATGACTATTTTCAAACTGGTCTCCCGAGCACTCTTTCCGTCCATCTCTGGTTAAATAACACTGAGATAATACCTATAATGTTAAAGCAAAATAACATAGCTAGTGTTACTAGGGCTCTAATAACTCATCTGGTGGAACACACATACAGTAATGATCAAATGTATACATGTACTGTATATTGTAACTTAAACAAGTCTCTTTTAATAAAAGCGTCGGCCAAATAAATGAAATTGTATGTTTAAGAGGGGCAGGTATCGCATTTTGCACAGGTCTCTGAAATCCTTGTTACTACAATTATTTTACTTTATTCCTTAGCTCACATGTCAGACTACTAAAAAAGTAAATGAATAATAATTGAAAAAAAACAAAAAAAAAACCCACACTGTTTTTACAAATAGCTTATTTTTAGTTGACTCTCCACTTTGAACACAATTACACACACTGATTTGGGTTAGAATCCACTGTTTATGTACTCCTTAATTTATCATAATAATAAGGTTGTCATATTGAATCTATAACTATGTTGTTATTATATAGCTATTAGATTAATGTTTACACAGTACATAAACTTTCCCGCTTACTATAACACTTCCACCAGAAAAGCTCAATATCAGCAGGCTGTTTAATTGTTTAATTCTGTAGACACATATAGACCTGTCAGGCTTGTGTTCGTTTTGTGTTCGATTTTCTGTCTGTGTGCTCCCTAGACTTAGTTTTCCCTCATGTATGCCTATATTTGGTTATGTTCTTGTTCCTGTCTTTATTGTTTCATTATTAGTTTATTAGTCCCCAGCCGTGTTTAATTAATTATCTAGAATTAACCTGTGTATTTAGTTCCTGCCTGTTCAGTTTGTTTTTGTCTGGTCTACTCGTTACACTCCCTGTGTATCTCCGTCCTGCTTTGTTTTGCCCTGTTATTTTGGATTAAAGACTGTTATTTTGAAGTTTACCTCTCGTCTCCTCGTTTCCCTTGTGTGCACCGTGACAAGATCTCTGTCTTACAGTGAATATGGCATCATGTAAGATCAGTAGATGTAGTACCTGACATTATGTGTCCCTGCAGGCTGTGTCATTACTGTTTCCGGCCGAATGACCTTCACCAGTAATAAGTCAATGGAGATTGAGGTTTTCGTTGACGCTGACCCACTGGTGGAGGCTGAGAAGGGAAAATATAGGGCTGTCACAGCCTTCTTCACCTACATCTCCCTGGACAAAGACAACAAGCCTCTTCCTGTGCCACTACTGAAGGTGAGTAATGCAGAGCTTATATACTGTGATATAGGAATATTCATGAATATAATGTGAATGTAACACTTTTGAGACAAAAAACAAACCTTAAATTTAGTTTTAGTTTAAAAAGCGCTGTCTAGTATGTATTCTGAGTCTTGTGCATGGGACAGGACTTGGTGACCTACATTTCAAGATTTTTTCCTAACATGAGGCAGCACAAAAGGCTATGGATGATTATTTGAAATTGTCTTCTTGAAGGTGATGCTTTCAGTCCTTGGTCTTTCCCATTCATCATGGCAGAACAGGGCATATTAAAGGGCTCAAAAAACAAAGAGCACTGTGCTGGTAGTAGAGCACTGAATAAAAGCCAACTTTCATTTTGAATGTTGTCTTTTAAGAATGCAAAAAGTTGCCTACTGCAAAATGTGTAGTGAAAAATAAGTACTTATTAAGGAAATAATATAATTTAGGTGCAAACTGAATATAATGTTTTTGGGCTTAAGTGGGACTCACAATTGTTTCCACCCTAGTTTAAATATATATATATATATATATATATATATATATATATATATTTAAAATACATTAATTTTATACTTAGTTCAAATCTATTAACATATTTACTGACATGTCGCGACTTACTGATATAAAAATTATAATTAAACTTTATTTGGAGTACTAGTGTACAATGCACATTTTTAATATTAAGCCTAAAACGTGTTTTAATGTCACTGTTGATGAGGATTGTATGATCTTTGAAAAATATTGGTCTTTAAATGAAAGATATTTAAAGTGTACCTGAAGTGTACTTGCAATAGTTCCACTTTAGCACAATCAAATATACTTCAGTATATCTTTAGTTGGTCCTCAGCATTACTTTAACACAATTAAAGTGTATTAAGCACAAAATTAGTTGTTCCAATTTAGTAGACTGAGTATACCAGATTAGTATACTAAAAGTACAATTGCAGGGTATTTTTATTAAGCACATAAATATGCAAATGTATTTGTATTATACTTAGCATGAAATAAATTTATGTCAAATATGTTTTAGTATATTTATTTTTCACTAGGGTGTTGTCTTTGAAATATGGTTAATATATAATGGCAAATGTACTGACAAGCATTTATGGCAACAAAAACACACCTTCAGTGAAAGTCTACGGGATTTTTTCCTCTTTTTTTTTTTATTTTTATTTTTTTATTATTATTTGCCAGGTGAAAATCATGAGTCTGATCACAGTGTACCCCACACTGTTCAAAAAATAAAAAATAAATAAAAAACGTGCTGAAGTTCAGGGTTACCCTAATGAGCAGTTTCCTTGTGGGTATATGGTTTATAACTCCTGGAATCAGTCATTATATTGTAAATATTTTGGGTCATGTAATGAACTGCAAATGATATGCTAACACATGTACCCCAAGACCCTTATAAACACATCACTTATGCAACAAATAAAGCATTTACATAACATTGGCCTCGGGCAGATATTCATCCTCGAACAGAAGGCCAATCAATCATCATTTTGGCTGTAAGCAGGCATGCAGAGACGCCTCCGATATGGTAGTGACAGAAGGTAAGCTCCATAGGTGCTGGCATTCTCGGCTCCCTACTGAAAACTCATAATAGCCACACTGTGCAGCATCGATACACAACTCTCAACCCACTCTCAGATGTTTGTGCACATTGAGTCCAGAAGCAGCTGGGTGATTCTATAATTTGGGGTAAAATTAATGCCTATTCCCAGAAATTATCACCATTTTTTTAAATCTCGGATTTCAAAAGGACTTAAATACAATTAACATAAAATGTTAATTAACATCTGCATCATTTGTGTTTATTTCTATATACAGCTCTGGAAAAAAAGAGACCACTGCAAAATTATCGGTTTTTCTGGTTTGATTATTTATACCCGAGTGAAAAAAAAAAAAAAAAAAATACGAAAATGTATTGGAAATACATTTATTTTGTGCACAAATACATTTACATATTTATGTGCTTAATATAAATACCCTGCAGTTGTACTTTTGGTATACTAAACATGTATACTTAAAGTCTGCATAGTTGGAACAACTAATTTTGTGCTTAATGCACTTTATATTAAGAAATGCATATATGCATTGCATATATATCTCCAAATAAAGTTAAGTTATAATTTTATATCAGTAAGTCTTAAGTGATATGTCAATAATGGATATGAAGTATACTTACTATTAAATAAATGTATTTTAAATTAATTACGACATAGGTTTTACTAGGGTAGGTATGCGTTTGAGTAAAATGAACATTTTTGTTTTATTTTGTAAACTACTGACAATATTTCTCCCAAATTCCAAATAAACATATTATCATTTAAAGCATTTATTTGCAAGAAAATGACTGGTCAAAATAACAAAAAATGCAGTGTTTTCAGACCTAAAATAATGCAAAGAAACAAGTTTATATTCATTTTTAAAAAACAAAATACTGTTTTAACTTATCTAACGTATTTAACTTAAATCGATATTTTGTGAAATAACCCTGATTTTCAATCACAGCTTTCATGCGTCTTGGCATGCTCTGCACCAGTCTTTCACATTGATGTTAGGTGACTTTATGCCACTCCAGCACAACAATTCAAGCAGCTCTGTTTGAATTGGTGGCTTGTGGCCATCCATATTCCTCTTGATCACATTCCAGAGGAATTCACCATTCAGGTCTGGAGATTTGGCTGGCCATGACAGGGTCTTGATCTGGTGGCCCTCCATCCACACCTTGATTGACCTGGTTGTGTGGCATGGAGCACTGTCATGCTGGAAAAATCAATCCTCTGAGTTGGGGAAAATTGTCAGAGCAAAAGGAAGCTAATTTTTGTCCAGGACAACTATGTACATGGCTTGATTCATGTGCCCTTCACAAAGACCAAATGTGCCCGATTCCAGCCTTGCTGAAGCACCCCCAGATCATTACCGATCCTCCACCAAATTTCACAGTGGGTGCAAGACACTTGTGGCTTGTAGGCCTCTCTATATAATAATAATAATAATGATGTTTATTTTATATAGCACCTTTCTGAACATTCAGGGTCGCAGTGCAATAACAATATGACAACAATAGTGGGGGCATATGGGGGTTGAGGTGCAGAAAGCCCTGTCACCAAAACTTGTATCGTGGTATCAGTAGTAAACCAGTATCAGAGGACCTTAATGTGCAGACTGGGGATGAATAGATCTGAAATGTACTGAGGGACAAGACCATGCCTAAGATTTAAGTAATATGATAAGATTTCTTGGGAAAGGTTGGGACCTGGGATACAGAATTCTGGATATATTGAAGCTTCTTAATTGGCTTGATGGGCAAACTATAGAAGACAGAATTACAATAATCAGGTCAGGAGGTGATAAAAGCATGAACTAGAATCTCTTCGTCTTTGATATTTAGGGAGGGATGTAGACAAGCAATAAAGGTAAAAAAGCAGATTTAGTAAATTAGGTAATGTGAGGGAAGGAGAGAGAAGATTCAAAAATTATGCCAAGTACATTGGGAATAGATGTAATGTTGGGTGTCATCAGCATAGCAATGAAAGATAAAACCATGCTGATTAATTATGTTAACCTAATGGAAGTGTATAAGTGATGAAAAGTAAAGGACCACGCACAGAACCCTGAGGAACACCATGAGAGAAAGGGGTAGTAGTGGACTTAGACTGATGGATAGAGATATAATGTTGATGTCAGACAGATAGATGAACCAGGAGAGAGCAGTTCCAAAAATGGCAAGAGCAGAAAGTATGAGATGAGAATGTTATGAGAGATGGTGTCAAAAGCAAAGCAGAGGTCTAAGAGAATTAGGATACTGATAGCACCAGAGTCAGTGGTCATGAGAAGATCATTGAGAACTCTACAAGTGCCGTTTCAGTGCTGAAAAGTAAAGGATCGAGCACAGAACCCTGGGGAACACCATGAGAGAAAGGGGTAGTAGTGGACTTAGACTGATGGATAGAGATATAATGTCGATGTCAGACAGATGGGAGATGAACCAGGAGAGAGCAGTTCCAAAAATGGCAAGAGCAGAAAGTATGAGATGAGAATGCTATGAGAGATGGTGTCAAAAGCAGAGCAGAGGTATAAGAGAATTAGGATACTGATAGCACCAGAGTCAGTGGTCATGAGAAGGTCATTGAGAACTCTACAAGTGCCGTTTCAGTGCTGTGAAGGGAGCGGAAGCCCGATTAGAAACACTCAAAGAGGGGGGTGAGATAACATAGGGTTTCTGTTGAGCAGCCACCACATTCTCTAGCAGCTTAGATAGAATTGGCAAATTAGAAAATGGACAGTAAGATGTCAGAAAAGGTCAAGACCAGGCTTTTTAAGGACTGGGATGACCGCTGCAGTTTTTAACTCTACAGGAACAACACTAGTATAAGTAATACAAGGAGAATCTGTCACAGTTTGCATTTATCTCAAGATAAATATTATATAGCCCAAAAACATTCAAAGATAGTACAGATAACACAAAAATAGTAGCAGTTCAGTAATATGCAATTATTGTAGGTTTTGTATTCTACACATTCAATATTATTGTAAAAAAAATAAAATAATAATTTCAAATATAACTATGACATGTAAATTGTTTAAAATGCCACAGTGGTCCATACAATGGTTAATGCTGACATTACATGCAATCAATCAATCAATAAATAAGCAATGTTATCTGTAAACTGTTACTCATATTGTCAGCTCAAGTATTAGTCATATACACAAATCTGTATTTTAGTTTAAGCCTATATGCATAATTCATTCAATGTTACAAAACTTTAACAAAATATAACTTTATTTTATAACTAAACTATAATTAGTTTCAAATATAACTGTATTTTTATAAAATAGAGAATTATTGTCATGTAATGTGTCTGGCCGACTATGTTATTCCTATCGTATACAGGTGCATCTCAATAAATTAGAATGTCATTTAAAAGTTCATTTATTTCAGTATTTCAACTCAAATTGTGAAACTCGTGTATTAAATAAATTCAATGCACACAGACTGAAGTAGTTTAAGTCTTTGGTTCTTTTAATTGTGATGATTTTGGCTCACATTTAACAAAAACCCACCAATTCACTATCTCAACAAATTAGAATACTTCATAAGACCAATAAAAAAAACATTTTTATTTGAACTGTTGGCCTTCTGGAAAGTATGTTCATTTACTTTATATGTACTCAATACTTGGTAGGGGCTCCTTTTGCTTTAATTACTGCCTCAATTCGGCGTGGCATGGAGGTGATCAGTTTGTGGCACTGCTGAGGTGGTATGGAAGCCCAGGTTTCTTTGACAGTGGCCTTCAGCTCATCTGCATTTTTTGGTCTCTTGTTTTTCATTTTTCTCTTGACAATACCCCATAGATTCTCTATGGGGTTCAGGTCTGGTGAGTTTGCTGGCCAGTCAAGCACACCAACACCATGATCATTTAACCAACTTTTGGTGCTTTTGGCAGTGTGGGCAGGTGCCAAATCCTGCTGGAAAATGAAATCAGCATCTTTAAAAAGCTGGTCAGCAGAAGGAAGCATGAAGTGCTCCAAAATTTCTTGGTAAACGGGTGCAGTGACTTTGGTTTTCAAAAAACACAATGGACCAACACCAGCAGATGACATTGCACCCCAAATCATCACAGACTATGGAAACTTAACACTGGACTTCAAGCAACTTGGGCTATGAGCTTCTCCGCCCTTCCTCCAGACTCTAGGACCTTGGTTTCCAAATGAAATACAAAACTTGCTCTCATCTGAAAAGAGGACTTTGGACCACTGGGCAACATTCCAGTTCTTCTTCTTCTCCTTAGCCCAGGTAAGATGCCTCTGATGTTGTCTGTGGTTCAGGAGTGGCTTAACAAGAGGAATACGACAACTGTAGCCAAATTCCTTGACAAATCTGTGTGTGGTGGCTCTTGATGCCTTGATGCCAAATTCTTGAATCAATTTTGCTTGACAATCCTCAAAAGGCTGCGGTTCTCACGGTTGGTTGTGCATCTTTTTCTTCCACACTTTTTCCTTCCACTCAACTTTCTGTTAACATGCATGGATACAGCACTCTGTGAACAGCCAGCTTCTTTGGCAATGAATGTTTGTGGCTCACCCTCCTTGTGAAGGGTGTCAGTGATTGTCTTCTGGACAACTGTCAGATCAGCAGTCTTCCCCATGATTGATGATTGATGAGAGACCATTTTGAAGGCTCAGGGAACCTTTGCAGGTGTTTTGAGTTGATTAGCTGATTGGCATGTCACCATATTCTAATTTGTTGAGATAGTGAATTGGTGGGTTTTTGTTAAATGTGAGCCAAAATCATCACAATTAAAAGAACCAAAGACTTAAACTACTTCAGTCTGTGTGCATTGAATTTATTTAATACACGAGTTTCACAATTTGAGTTGAATTACTGAAATAAATGCACTTTTTCACGACATTCTAATTTATTGAGATGCACCTGTATGTTACTGTCAACTAACTTAAAATGCTGCTTCTGAAATTCTATGTTGTGAATTGTATATTACAGTATATCAAAACTTTTGCATAATTTATCTCAAAAGTACAGTATAGCAATGATCTACACTACCAGTCAAAAGTTTTTAGACAGTAAGATTTTTAATGTTTTTTTAAATAAGTCTCTTCTGCTCACCAAGCCTGCATTTATTACATAAATAAAGAATTTATTTGATCCAAAGTACAGCAAAAACAGTAAAATTTTAAAATATTTTTACTATTTAAAACAACTGTTTTCTATTTGAATATATTTTAAAATGTAATTTATTCCTGTGATTTCGAAGCAGAATATTTAGCAGAAGAGACTTCTTTAAAAAACATTAAAAATCTTACTGTCCAAAAACGTTTGACTGGTAGTGTACATTTACATTTAGTTATTTAGCAGACGCTTTTATCCAAAACGACTTACAAAAGAGGACAATAGAAGCAATCAAAACCAACAAAAGAGCAACAACATGCAAGCGATACAAGTCTCGGTTAGCCTAATGCAGTACACATAGCAAGGTTGTTGCTTTTTTTAAAGAAAACAAGTAGAATATAGAAAAAAGAATCCTAGTGTTTGATTGTTTTTGTTAAGAAAAAAAGTAGATAGAATAGAAAAAAGAAAGCTAGTGTTAGTTTTTAAAGAAAAAGTAGCAGAGAATAAATGTGCAACTGATAGAGGGTCAAGGGTATGTGTGTGTGTGTGTGTGTGTTTTTTTTTGTTTTGTTTTTTTTTTAAAGAAGACAAAGTAGAATTAGAATAGAGAGTGATAGAGTTAGAGGGTCAAATAAAGATGGAAGAGATGTGATTTTAGCCGTTTCTTGAAGATGGCTAAGGATTCAGCTGCTCGGATTGAGTTGGGCAGGTCATTCCACCAGGTGGGAAGAGTGAATGAAAAAGTCAGTGAAAGTGATTTTGTGCCTTTTTGGGATGGCACAATAATGTGTCGTTCACTTGCAGAACGCAAGCTTCTAGAGGGCACATAGGTCTGAAGTACTGAATTTAGGTAAAGGAGTGCAGAGCCAGAGGTGGTTTTGTAGGCAAACATTAATGCCTTGAATTTTATGCGAGCAGCTATTGGTAGCCAGTGCAAATTGATGAACAGAGGTGTGACGTGCGTTCTTTTCGGTTCATTAAAGGTTAATCTTGCAGCGGCGTTTTGGATTAATTGTAGAGGTTTGATGGAATTGGCTGGAAGACCTTCCAAGAGAGCATTACAATAGTCAAGTCTGGACAGAACAAGAGCTTGAACAAGGAGTTGTGTTGCATGTTCCGAAAGAAAGGGCCTGATCTTCCTAATATTGTATAAAGCAAATCTGCAGGACCGGGCAGTTTTAGCAATGTGATTTGAGAAATTCAGCTTATCATCAATCACAACTCCAAGGTTTCTGGCTGTTTTTGAAGGAGTTATGGTTGATGAGTCTAACTGGAAGGTGAAACTGCGATGAAGTGATGGGTTTGCTGAAACTACAAGCAGTTCTGTCTTAGCTAGGTTGAGTTGAAGGTGACGGTCCTTCATCCAGCAAGAAATGTCTGTTAGACATGCTGAGATGTGAGCAGCTATCGTCGGATTATCAGGATGGAATGAGAGGTAGAGTTGAGTGTCATCAGCATAGCAGTGATACGAAAAGCCATGTTTCTGAATGACAGAACCTAGTGATGTCATGTAGACAGAGAAGGGAAGTGGTCCAAGAACTGAGCCCTGAGGCACCCCAGTAGCTAGATGTTGTACCTCACCTCTCCAAGATACCTTGAAGGACCTATCTGAGAGGTAAGACTCAAACCACTGGAGTGCGGTTCCTGAGATGCCCTCTCTCAATAGGGTTGACAGGAGGATCTGGTGGTTGACCGTATCAAAAGCAGCGGACAGATCCAGCAAGATAAGTAATGAAAACTTGGAAGCTGCTCTGGCAAGTCTTAGGGCTTCAACAACTGAGAGCAAGGCAGTTTCAGTCGAATGTCCACTTCTGAAGCCAGATTGGTTGCTGTCCAGGAAGTTGTTCTGTGTGAGAAAGGCAGTGACTTGGTTGAACACAATTTATTCAAGTGTTTTTGCAATGAAAGGTAGAAGGGAAACCGGTCTATAGTTCCCTAAAAGAGTTGGGTTAAGAGTGGGTTTCATAAGAAGTGGGGTTATACGAGCCTGTTTAAATGCTGAGGGAAAAACTCCAGTGTGAAGGGATGTGTTAACAATGTGAGTGAGTGCAGGTACAACTGCAGGAGAAATGGCTTGAAGGAGATGAGATGGAATAGGATCAAGCGGACAAGTAGTAGGATGACTGGAATGTATGAGTTTAGAGACTTCTGCCTCATAGAGTGGAGAGAAGGATGTGAACGAGTGTATGTTTGCTGGTAAGATGTGTTTGACAGTTTGAGGTGTGGAGAATTGTGCAGTGAGGTTTGTAATTTTATTAATGAAGAATGTGGCAAAGTCGTCAGCTGTTAGAGTTGATGAAGGAGGAGGAGGACAAAGGAAAATGTTTTAAAGAGCATGCGAGAGTTAGGTGAATTGTTAATTTTGTCGTGATAGTATGTCCTTTTAGTAGTGGAGACATTAGCAGAGAAGTCAGAGAGGAGTGATCGATATAAATTAAGGTCAGTAGGATTTTGTGATTTGCACCAAACCCTTTCTGCAGCCCTGAGCTTAGAATGATGTTCTCAGAGAACATCAGATAGCCAAGGGACAGAAGGGGTGGTACGGGCTGGCCTGGAAGATAAGGGGCAGAAAGTGTCTAAATAAGATGTCAGAGTGGAACAGAAAGTATCAGTAGCACTGTTAGCATCAAGAGATGATAACTGTTTAGGGGAAGGAAGCGAAGATGAAACCATATCAGATACCCAGGAGGGTGAGAGTGAGCGTAAGATACGTCGAAAAGTGACATGGAAGGGTATGTGTTGTGTCAGGAATCATGTTGAGGTTAAGAGTGAATAGGAAGTGATCCGAGGTGTGCAGTGGAGTAACCAGCACATGATCAGTGGAGCAGTGTCGTTTGTAAATAAGGTCCAGTTGGTTGCCTGATTTGTGAGTAGCCGTAGTTAACACTCTCTTGAGATCAAAAGAGGCAAGCAGAGTGTGGAAGTCTGCAGCTTGAGGTTTATTGAGGTGGATGTTGAAGTCTTCAAGTATAACTAAGGGAGTACCATCCTCAGGAAAGGTTGAGAGCAACACATCTAATTCTTCCACGAAGTTACCTAGTGGTCCTGGTGATCGATAAACAACTACAAAATGTATTTTACATAGTAAAATGTATTTTGTATAGTAACTGAATGTGATTCAAAGGAGCTGTTGATACCCAGAGATGGTAAAGGAGTAAATTTTGGTAAAGCAGGGGTTTTGGTAAAGCAGCATTGTCCTCTGGTTTGATCCAGATCTCTGTCAGTGCCATGAGGTTTAGACTTAAATGACTAATAATGGAATTAATAAAATCAGCTTTGTTGACAGCAGACTGACAATTCCAGAGACCAATAGAAAAAGACCAATACACTGCTAGTGTATTAGCAGACATAGGCAAAGTGCGCAGGTTGTTAGCATTGCGCTGCCTACAGTGTGCGATGCGTGGTCTGTGAGTGGTAGTGATAGTAGTGATCTGGAAACACATAGTAAGAATTGGTTATAAGAAAACTAAAACAGAAGTGAAACAATTACTTGGAAAGAGGTGTAGCAAATTAGCTCAAAAAGGGAATTGTATATAAATAATTACAATTAATTATGATTAATTACAATTATTTATATCGGCTGACAGTAATAACTGTCGCAGAGTTAAATTGCCATAAGCTGATCTGTTCGTCCAGCGAACGTTCAGTGTAAATTCATATCAACTCTAAGAAAGGATATTTCCGTGGCCACAGAAAATATCTTCCTATTAATGCATTAGAGCATGTAGCAAGGGTCAAAATCGTAAAGGGACATGCAAGCCAGAATCAGAAACTCATGTAATTTGTGCACAAGAATTTTATTAACTAAACGCTAACACACATATCTAATCTAAACAAACAACGAATAACATACACTCAAACATACAATCGCTCATACATGGGGAAAGGGTTAATGAGAGTTGATGGATGAAATCATCAGGAAAACCAAAGAATGCAGTTATGGAAAAAGTCATTTAACCACCTGAGTAAAACCATCAGCGCCGTTTATAACGGGGTCTATAACTTATACTAAACCTCTGTTTCGTTTAGTTAAATGTACTATACTTGCACTTCCTTTGTGTCCGGAATGCGGTCTCGTTGAAAAGTCTTGATGGTTTCAAGGTTTTTGGATTCGCTATCACGTTCTTCCGGGTTGAAGAGTGATGAATTCCAAAGATGTTCTGAGGTAGAAATGTTCTTCCAGGTAGAGAGTGGAAAAAGAGTTAAGAAAGGAATCTGCTGAGGTCCGAGGAGCTTTGATTGAATGGAAAGACTAGGCTATCAGCCTGGCACGATAACTTAAGGGTCCAGAAGAGTTCCAGCTCACATCTTGCTCATCCTCTTAGGGTCTAACAGATCCTAGACTGGGTCTTTGTGGTCAAGAGTCATCCCCAGGCTGGGTAGCTCACCCATAGCTCTATGTTAGGGGCCGACCGGGCACGCCCGCAGAAGATAGCAGAAAAGCTTTTTCTTGCAGCAGAAGTTTTTAGAAGTGAGGTTTTCAGAAGAAGAGGTTTTTAGAAGAGGAGGGCCGGACCTGTGAATGAGACCTTTATCTGGTATAGAGGTCACACCTCTGGGGAGTCAAAGAGCCAATGGGCTCCCTTCTCTTTGGAGAGAAGGTTTTACGACTCTTTGTCTCTGAGCATGGCAATTTGCATGGGGTTGCTATAAAGAACTATTAAAGATTCTTAGAACACTAATATGTTGCATAGGTATCAACATGTAATATACACTGTCATTTAGATTATCCGAAGACGACTTGATAGAGATCAAACATGATATAAGTGAGGTAATATTAACTAGTGATCTATCATAAACATGCATAAAACAGGATACAGTACAAAAAGACAATATACAAGAACAGTAACAAAATACACAATGACCTGAGGATATGTGTGTTCATTCAAAGAAAGGTTTTTCAATGAATTAATTAGAGAAGAGTCCATTTTTATGTGCATTACATGTCTCTTTCCTAAGGGAAAATGAGGTCTGCCCGCATTCCTTTGACCAATAAAACTAGTGTTATCAGATAGGTTGCCATGGCACCGGGGGGCCTGGAGTCATCACAGACATACCGGCACTCAGAATTTGTGTTGGGTGAGGGGTCTGTGGTTAGTTGTTAATCTAATAACTAATTTGATTTGTTAAATCTGACGAACAAATGTGTGTCTGATTGGTCCAAATGCTACAGAGGATAAATAAAAAGCGATACTTATGTTCCTTGCCGGTGTCCCTGCCTGGTGGAGTTGCACGGTAGAGAGTCTTTACAATCTTCGGTCTTCACACAACGAGAGCTTCACATGAGGGCTGTATACTAACCTTTTTTATACCTGTTTGACAAAACGGAAATTGAATTCAGCTGGACACACTTTCCTGTTTATCACAACAAATGGCCAAGCAAGCACAGACACTGACAAGGTATGTGATACAGTACAAGCCCAAACGCGATTTCAGCAAGTCTCAACACAGTAAACAAAACAAGCGTTTCCTAGCAACGGCAACTGCATTAAACACTAATAAGACAAGTAAATACACTTACGAGCTGCTTTTAACTTCCGCTGATAGACTGCTTCTCTCAAAGAGTATTTCTTTACACTGTCTTCCGCTGGTGTTTGAACACACTTTCCTGTTTATCACAACAAATGGCCAAGCAAGCGCAGACACTGACAAGGTACGTGATACAGTACGAGACCAAACGCGATTAGTATAATAATAGTATAATAATAATAATATAATGTATATAGTGATACATTATAATATATATAGCGATAGCGTATAATGCAGATTTATAATACGTAATTTTACAGACTTTAATGATCATACAGAAAATATCAGACTTACTGTATATCTGTAAAGGACACTTTTAAAACAGTGTTTCTTGAAATGCATTACTTCAAATGTAACAGACTACTGCATCTAGTGTTTTGCAATTAGGCACTAATTGTTTTGTTAAGAAAGTTCATTTCATTTTTTGACTTTTGGTTGATGTCAGATGTATCCCTAAATATAGAATCGTCCAGCTACTTCCTTTAGAAATAACTTGATTGCTTTTCAGCCCTATTTGTTTGAGGTCTCCGTTCCATAAATGGAAATGCAAATGAAAGCTGCATGAGAATCAGTCATATCGTGGCTCTTCGCTCTTATGTTTCAGTATATAAATAGTATATTGACAGACTATTCCTGCTATTTCAGACTTCAGGTGTTTTTTTTCTTCTTTCAGTGAAAGATCTTTCATTCTATTTTTAGGATTTCCAGTTTTAGATCTTGGTGGAGGGGAGTTATGGGCTGGGGGAGGGGTGAACAGCACGCGGAGTGAAAGCGCAGAGAAGTGGGGGGATCATGGGATGGGTGAGACTATTGAATGGCATGTTGCACACAATGAAAGCTGCAAGGATCACCCAGACATTCAGAGGTTTGCCTTTTTGGAGCGAACATTATGACAGAGTCTTCTCAGCAAACATTTCAGAGAAATGAGAAGGAAAGGATCATGTTCTAATAAGAACAGTATATATACACAGTGTTGGGAAGATTACTTTGGAAATGTAATAGGTTACAGATTACAAGTTACCCTATTTAAAATGTAATAAGTAGTGTAACTTTTCAGTTACTTTATTAAAGTAATGTAACTTATTGCACTTGATTACTTTTTGATTACTTTTCAAAATTTCTAATATTTTCAACTGTTAATCATTTTGAAACATTTAAACCAGGCAGGGTTAGTGTTCAACGCTGATTGCTGACAGACTTTCAAAATCCTTCATCACTTGAATTAATATTATAATAAGTAATTTACATCTTTATTTTACGATAACTGGCTGGATGTACATTACTACACGGCTGCTTGCCACAAAAGTAAATAATTAGACATGAAACACTGATCTGAGTTGAAATATTTGAACGCAAAACTTCCATGAAGAAACCAGTTGCTAGTAGTTGGGATACGGTGTAATCAAACCACATTTATTACACAACATTTCACCACATAAATAACTAAGTACTAGTACTTAAACCAGTACTGGTTTGTTAGTTAGCTAATTATCTATTACTGTGTACAAAACAAAATGGCAGCAGCTGCGTTTATATGAAACGAGAGAGCGAGTCCACGATACCAGGATGACAGAATTAAGAAATTGTATACATAATATTGAATTGAGTTTTAATATTTAATTAGCTAACCAAATGTAAAGCTTCCACCAAGAAAAACTGTTCTTAGCAAGCGTATAGCACCGACTTAGGTTACCCGGATGAGTCTGTGTTATTAGCTTTTAAGTTGTTATGGAGGAATAACATAGTTTGGAATGTCACGACTGACCAATCAGAATCAAGCATTCCACAGAGCCGTGTAATAATTTAATTTAAAGCACAGCCACCACAAAATCAGACTTAACACCTCTTATTTACTTTAAGATCATTGTGAGGTTAAATATAGATTTAAAATCATAATAAGAAATAGTTTAATAGCTATGATACTGGTTTTGAAATCAAATGTTTGCATAGCTATGACAGGAAACACTGGCATCTAACAATGCATTGGGGGGAAAAAAATCTTAAAAAATAAAGCATATGCATAAACCCAAACAAGAAATAAAACAGTTATCAAATAAACATGTGTCCTATTCTGTGTCCTAAACTCCTGAAACACTTGTCTCTCATTTTAGAGCAATCAATGCAATTTATGAAAGAAGTAAATTAAATCATTGTGTGTGTGTGTGTGTTTAGATATTTTTTCACAAAAAAAAGCCATGAAAAAAATACTGATTACAAAAATGCTTTTGCAGTGTAGTCACACACAGACTTTCTGGACCCATTAATGCTTTTGACAAACACTCAGCTGGTCCATGCCACACAAAACAAGTTGGGTTACCCTAGCAACCACTGGGTTTGCAGCATTGATAACTGTGTTTATTTTTAGAAACAGCGTGTGATGTGTGTGCAATAAGAGGTTAAAAGCGTGATATCACACATCAAACAGAAATACAAGATCACTCATTACTTGGTAATGAAATTTCCAGTGCTTTTCATGTGAAAACATACTAATAAGATTTCCTGAATTATATATTTCTACATATGTTTATAAGCATTGCTTATGTGGCAATAGACTTAAAAAAGGAGCCAATAAAAATTCATGTTCTGACAGACAGGTTCATAGCACTTGGACTGAATATAGATAGTTTGTGTTACGTACCAAAGAAAAAGCTGGAAAATTCTGACTCAACCTCTTGTTGTTCCAAACCTGTATGGCATTCTTTCTTCTGTGGAACACAAAAAGAGATGTTTTGAAATGTGTTCACAATGTCCATTTTCATAGAAATAGGCATATGATGACTAGAGGCTATCAAAAAAGGTATCATAACAATAGTTCATACTGATTTTGCCTCATATTCCCAATATTTTGAAGCCATAGCCTTGTGTAGCAAACAGTCCAAAATTTGTGCTTCCATATTAAAATTGGCACATCAAGATGTTTCTTTGATGAATATATGTAGAAGATTTGTTGAAGGGGAAGATTTTATGCAAATAACAGGGCTGACCTGGGGCACAATTTCAAGCTTCCTTAATAGTGCATTTATGTTCTTTTATATGGTCTGGTCATTGTATTCTTTCGTACTATGGAAAAGAGCAGCATGAACAATCTGAAAAACGTCTTTGAAAGACATGAAGATGATTAAAGGGCAGCCATTATCATTTCTAATTTTAGGTGAGCTAAATATTAGCTGGCGAGGCCAAGATGTCATGGGTGTTCTGGCATATATCCTGAACTCTGAAAGCCACCATCTTAAAGTCGATAAATATTTTAATCAGAGCACCTTTACAAAGTGTGATATTTTAAAACGGTCTCACCCCTGAGATAACGTACAGTGGATTTCCAAAGAAATACAACAAAAGTTTTTTTTGGGAAAAAAAAAAAAGATTTTCGTTGTACTATGTACAATGACAATAAAGTAAATTGAATTGAATTGAACTGAAATACTTCCAAAGAAGATACCTGTATAGTGTTTAGTTGTGCACTAACATGGAGAGGCATTCTAGGAGCAGCTGCAAAGGTCACAGAACGAAAGGTTAATTGAGACATTGTGGATCAGAGAGCTAGATAAAGCACTTCTCTACTCTACAGCTGGATTATCAGCACAGTATAGTGATATGTCACTTGTAAAATAAGAATAGTGATTTGATACTAGATTAGGTATCAATAGAATAATGTTAAAATTTTAGGTAAGTTTGGTTCTAGGCTGAATCAGAGCCATTTTGCCATTGTTGTAAATGCAACATACTGTATGTCTTGTTTTCTTTATGAGAATTGATGTAAAGGTGGTTATAGATGTGAGAGATATAGATTTTGAATGACAAGATCTCAAAGCAAAATGCAGTTTGGCAGAAAGCATCTACAAAATACAGTTTAAATGGAGCCTGGACATTAATTGATATAGTTAACTACAGAAATATCCATATATTGCATTCATTGTAATACCGTAATATTGTTTTACCAGTGAACAATTTTGCAGTGTTTTTAATTGCATAAAATACACTGCTTTTCCTTCACTCAGCTCACCATTAACCAACAGTATAGTTGTTCTTGTTCTGTGTTTCTAGAGTGATCCATTAAATATAAAAATGCTACGATTAGATAAAAGCTAACCGGTAGCATTCTCCTGGTGTATTGGCTATACTTGGGTAGTACTTACACCAACAGTAAATAGTACACCTCTGAATTGCAAATGTTAAAGATTCTAAGTATCAACCAACTTTAAAATGAAGAATTACTGAAAGCACCTGTCACTATTTTGCCTTTAACCCCAGGTTGCTCTATTTGTGTGACGGTGCTGCTACTGTGGAGGAACGAGGAGACGAGGAGATTCAGCAATCATAACAGTCTTTATTAAATCCAAAATAAGGAACAAGGAACAGGCGGGAACACACACGTAGCAGTGGGGTAGGACGTACAATACTGGATGCTGGAGACATGGAAACACAGGGCTTAAGAACACAGGAGATAATTAGATAAATAATTAAACACAGATGAAGACTAATGGAACTAAATGAGAACAGGAACAGGAAAAACCAAATAAGGGCATGGAGGAAGCACATGGGGAGAACAACACAAGACATCACAACACAAGCATGTACATTGTTACAAGGACGCGCCATACAACTTCAAAGGGGTGGGAGGGTGGGCGCCTTGGAGATCCCTCAGAACAGGCTTGGACGGGACGGGATGCCTCCAAGGCGGTCCCAAATTCGGGCACCATAGCGGAGCAGGCAACTCCGGGAGCCATGGTGGATCAGGGAGCTCAGGGGACCGGACCATGGCGGATCAGGGGACTCAGGAGGCCGTGGCGGAGCAGGGAACCCTACTACCCCCCCCCCCCCCCCCCCCAAAAAAATTCCTGGGGGAATTTACGGGTTTCCTGGCTGGAACGGTCTCTTGAGGGCACTCTGGAGGAGCGGGCACTGGAGCCCTCTCTGGGCTGGATCCGGGGACTGTAGTCCTCTCTCGCCTGGATCCGGGGAATGGAGCCCTCTCTGGGCTGGATTCGGGGACTGGAGCCCTCCGTGGGTTAAACTCAGGAACAGGAGCATTCCTTGGGCTAAACTCAGGAACAGGAGCCTTCCTTGGGCTCCCCTAACAGGGAAACAGCAGCCCTCTTACGACTCTGGTCAGGGGCTAGAGCCATCACTCGACTCTGGTCAGGGGCTAGAGCCATCTCTTGACTCTGGTCAGGGGCTACTTCTGGAGCGGGCTCCGGAGCTGGAGCAAACTCTGGAGCTGGAGCCGACACTGGAGCGAACTCAGGACAAGTGGGCACTGGAGGTGCGGGCTCTGGAAGGCGCTTTCAAGGAGCAGGCACCGGCTTAGGAGCGGCGGCCGGCGTGCTTGACTTGGGAGCGGCCGGCAGGCTTGACTGAAGAACGGCCGGCGGGCTTGACTGAGGAACGGCTGGCGGGCTTGACTGAGGAGAGAGCCGCGGCCAGCGGGCTTGACTTCGTAGCGGCCGGCGAACTTGAGTGAGCAGCGGCTGGCGGACTGGGGAGAGCCGCGGCCGGTGGGCTTGACTTCGGAGCAGCCGGCGGGCTTGGGGGAGCCACAGCTGGCGGACTTGACTTCGGAGCGGCCGACAAACTTGACTTGGGATTGGCCGGCGGGCTTGAGAGAGCCGCAGCCGGCGGACTTGACTGATGAACTGCCGGCAGACTTGACTAATGAACGGCCGGCAGACTTGACTGATGAACGGCCGACAGACTTGACTGATGAATGGCCGGCGGGACTGACGGCGGGCTGGTTCTGGTTCTTACTTTCTGTTTCGGTCCAGTATTCTGTCACGGTGCTGCTACTGTGGAGGAACGAGGAGACGAGGAGATTCAGCAGTCGTAACAATCTTTATTAAATCCAAAACAAGGAACAAGGAACGGGCAGGAACACACACGTAGCAGTGGGGTAGGACATACAATACCGGACGCTGGAGACATGGAAACACAGGGCTTAAGAACACAGGAGATAATTAGATAATTAATTAAACACAGTTGACGACTAATGGAACTAAATGAGAACAGGAACAGGAAAAACCAAATAAGGGCATGGAGGAAGCACATGGGGAGAACAACACAAGACATCACAACACAAGCCTGACAATTTACAGTTGGTGTACTGTTAGGAGAAATGTTCTCTTCATGAAAAGAAGCTAGTTGAAGCCTTGGAATAAGACTTGGTTCTTGTTTATTCTGTAAAGCCCAATAAGCATATGTATTTTAAAAAATTATGTATTATTGTTTAGAGTTTTGTATCAGACTACTCTAATAGTTGAATGAAAGCAGATAATATTGTTGTGGCTTTTGATTAATTAGGGGTATTTTTGCATTACCGCTGTTCCAGTGTTTATTTACTGCATGTTAACCTCACACTTAACATGACATTCTAAAAACACGGTACTAAATGTAAAATAAGTTCAATATTTAAAAAACGCATGTCAGATCCTTGCCTTTTTTTCTCATTCTACTGCTTTTTCTACAGCATGTCTTCTGTTTTTCCATTTGCGTCTTTTGTTTTTTTCTGTCCTGTAAGATTGGCCCCTTTGGTTCTATGCATGGATCTAAACTTAGGAAGCTAAAACAGTAGGCTTTGTAAAAGCTACTTGCACTCTGTCTTTTCCAAATATTCTGTATCATAATCTAATTATTTTGCAAATTTAAGTAAAGTACAAATGATGTGGGCATTGGATCACTTTTTATCTCTTATATTGATAGCTGCTTGGCAGTAATGCCCTTTCAAATGTCTAATCACAGTTGCTTGCTGACAAAACAGCACAAATGTGGTATCATATCATCTGTATCGAAAGCTGGTATATTAGCAGGCGATTAATTGCCTTCATGATTGCATAACAATGCCACTTCACTGTAGTTGTTTCAGCAAAAATGCTTTAAAGGATTAGTTCACTTCTAGAATAAAGATTCCCTGATAGTTTACTCACCCCTATGTCATCCAAGATGTTCATGTCTTTCTTTCTTCAGTCAAAAAGAAATTAAGTGTTTGAGGAAAACATTCCTGGATTTTTCTCCATATAGTGGACTCGGGTGCCAATGGGATGAAGGTCCAAATTGCAGCTTCAATGCAGCTTCAAAGTGCTTTACACGATCCGTACCTTTTTGAACCAGAGTACACAGACAAAGAACTAACCGCTCGTGACTTTTCCAACATGATTACACAATGCGTGAATATGCTCATGCGCATATATAGACTTTTTTTTTTTTTTTTTTTTTTTTTTTTTTATTTATTTATTTTAGAAAATGGCCGATCGTTTTGCTACATACAGTAAGACTCTTATTCCTTGGCTGGGATAGTGTAGAGCCTTTTGAAGCTGCATTAAAACTGCAATTTGACCTTCAACCTGTTGGCTGCCATTAAAGTCCACTTATATGGAAAAAAATCCTGGAAAGTTTTCCTCAAAAATCTTAATTTCTTTTTGACTGAAGACAGAAAGACATGAACATCTTGGATGACATGAGGCTAAATTATCAGGAAATTTTTATTCTTTGTGAACTAATCCTTCAAGTGTAATTTGTATGATTTGTTAAAGTGATAAGGGCTCAGGGACTGCTGCAAGAGAGACCCTGTCCCAAACCACATTTATTTCCCTCATTAATAGCCAGACTCCTCAGCTTAAGTTTTCTACAGCTTGTGTGTTTTTGATGTACATTGTTACAAGAATAGTTCACTCCCATAAATATTCTGTCATTATCTACTCACCCTCATATATTTCTGAACCCATATGCTGTTATTTTTCCATGGAACACAACAGGAGATTTTTTTAAAGATCCCTTTAATCAGCTCTTATCCATACAACAAACTATTTTTGAACCTGAACTCAATTGCAAATGACATTTCAGAGGTTCCATTGAGGAGAAGATTATTAGTGAATATGAGCTTTCGGTGTTTCTCCTTTTGTATGGTTTCAGAAGATGGATTACTCAATGTTAAACCATTTTTATGATAGTTTATGGTGTCTTTGTTCATTTTGTAATCATACAAAAAAAGTGTGCAGTAATATCAAAATTAATTGGTTTTATTCAAGTTGTAATATTATTCAAGTTTTTCACAACTAAAGTATTTTTTAAGGCCGAACCAGGCAAAAATAACTATGTTAGGTAGCAACAGCACATTTTCACTTTCAGCAGTGTTGAAAGTGAAGGTCAGGTGATTGTTGCTCATCTAAAACATGCTTTTTAAAGGAATTGGCTCTTATGTGCTTGGCTGAAGAAACTTTGTGTATCTAGTGTAATGTTCATTATGGATTCATATTCATAATGGATTCAATTTCAGCATTGACTGTCTGCTGAGAAATTGTTTGCCGTTACAGTTAAGAGAGTAACAGATGTTATCCAGATAATCCAGTTATCAGAAATGCAAATCCTGATTACACACATTGCTCAGTCAATGTAATGGAATTGTATTGCTGTATCTGCTGAGAGCTTCATTAAGGAGGCGGATCTGATGTAATATTCTGACTTTGCTGTGCCTTTGTGGGCCACTGCAAATTAAATGTTTGCCAAAAGCTTGGTCATGTCAGAGCCGTGAGTGAGATTACAAATTCATGCCATATTTAGATTTCCCTATGATGTTGTGTCTGTTTATAAGCTATAATAATTTTGGTAACACATTAGTATAGGGACCAATTCTCACTATTAACTAGTTTCTTATTAGCATGCCTATTATTAACATACTGGCTGATTATTAGTACTTATAAAGTACATATTCTGCATGAGCATATTGTACATCCCTAATCCTACCCAAAATTTAACAACTACCTCACTAACTACTAAAAAGCAGCAAATTAGTAGTTTATTGAGGAAAAGTTGTAGTTAATGATTTGTTAATAGTGAGAATTGGACATTAAAATAAAGTGTGACCATATTTTTTTAAAAGTCTATATATATTTTTTTTCTTTTTTCTTTTTTTTTTTCATTATTATGCTAAAATTTACTTGGAGCCCTTTGCCTCATGGAGGCCTGACCAGTTAAATACTGCTAATTTTAATTCGGTAATCCCATTGCAATTGTGCAGTATCATTGTAAATACTGTATATCAAATCATGCCAACTTTCTTCAGCATCCATATTGGCTATTTCCATTTACAACTACTGCTGTTTTTTCCTTAACACTAAATTGTATAATGTTTCACACTCTGGTGGTTTCTGCTGGAGCAATCACTGTGGTCTTCTGCCAGTCAGTCTCTCTGTGACTGAGGCGCTGAGATTCCCTCCAGCTTAATTTAATTTGTTCAAGACAAGCATTGCTGCCATGGTCCTGTGTCTTTTCCTGGCCTCATCATGAGCCCTGAGCAAGAGGACAGTCACTGACCCAGCCAGGTCTTTCTTCAAGGTCACATGATGCTGTTTTCAGATACAAATTACAGAGATTTTTTGTTTTGCTTTTGTTGCAAGAGATGTCTGTTCACATACAAGTTTCATTAGTTAAACCAGGTTATTGTGCAGATTTATGGAATATTTCATTTGTGTTATCCAGTCAACAGTCAAATATATTTATTTAATGACAGCCAGAAATGCCACTTAAATTAAATAAAAATGAGTGCAACAGTTCGTACGCTCTCCGATAAACTGGGTCACCACAGAAACATAAAATTAGCCTCAACATCAGCAGTCCTGTGAAGTTTAGTGTATCTGCTTGTGCTTATATAACCTTGCTGTGGATATGCATCCTATATCTGTGATCCTCATTTGTGCATATGCCCTCATCAGCCAGGTTGCTTCAGTTGTCGCTGCACAGTTTGTTCCCTAAGGTTGGCCGCCATCTGCCACTACCACTGCATGACTAGCTGGTGACCTATAGCCAATGATAAGAATAGCCATGGTGTAGTGTGCAGCTGCAAGATGAAGCCTAACGTCAACTGGCATCCTGCTCTCTCGCACAGTATTGTTGTTTGTCCGTGATGAAGCTGTGCTCCCAAAGCAAACATTTTGTCTTGTTTTAGATTTTCAAGAAATGTTTTGCAACTGACGAATTTACTCATGATCTTGCTTGAATGAACACATAATTTTTGCACAAATTAGTTTAAAACAAAAAAAAAGAATTCGAAAATATACCATCTCCTGTTCTCCATTTTCCCGTAACTTTGCAAAGCTGCAGCTTTTACATTTGTTTTTTTTTTTTTTGTTTTTTCAGTTCAGCCAAGAGGAGGGTCTGTGACGTTTAGACTCTCTATTGGTTAGACATCTTCTCGTCATGTGAATTTGCATTCATAAACAGCAGAGATATGATTTGCGGTCTCCTGAGTTTGCATGCGTTCAAATGAAAAGTCAGTTGAGCAGTTGAAAGTCTAGTCACCACTGAGTGAGTACCACAGAGCACAGTGATCTTAAAGGGTTACATTTTTTATAAGGTCCACTTATAATGTTTGTGACGTTTTTTATGCCAAAATAATTATCATAATTTTTATGCAAAAATAACTGTCATAATCTTAATTTTTGAATATGACCCTCTGACACATCTTTTCATTCTGACACACATTTTATTTATTTATTTTTATTTTTTTGCTGCTGTGCTTTTAATTGGTGTAGAAGCCATTTTAAATAAACAATTCCTAGTAAATTTAACAAATAATTACAAAGAAACAGCAAGTAACACAAATTAAACATGAAATTTTGAAGCAGAAAGACTAAAATAATATTTTCTAAACTTTTTATTTTTCTACTTAGAATTGTTTTTTTAAATAATGCACTCTCTTTACTTTAAAAATGAGAAACACGATTTTATTGCATTGCTGCGGGTTTTCTGTCAGACCCTCATCCTTCAATAATAGCTTCTTTCTGCTCTTTTATCTAAAAAAAAGTGATGTTTGTTAACATTAATTAATGTATTACCCTACACAAACATTACCCTACACAGGCATTATTTTTTTACAGCATTCATTAATCTTTGTTAGTTTGTAAAATCAAGTTGTTTATTGTTTGTTCATTTTAGTGCATAAACTTTTAATACATGTTGAAATTCACACATTCAAACAAAATCATGGTATTTGAATAGATGGTCATGGTATGTGAAAATGACAGATTCTATAGGGATGACTTTACAGATACCCAGAAGCAATTAGACAACGATACAATCCTACCAGACTGGCAGTGCTGTGAAGACAAAATGTTAACATGTTTCCACCAGTAAAGTTCTCATGTGGTTACATTTGCATTATTTATTGTGAAGTACAGCAAGATAAACACATCTACAAACTTTCACTGCAGTTGACAGGATTGTTTAATGCTCGGGTGGGAGAACATAAAATGATGAAGTGTTTATGTGAAAATATTCTGATAACATAATTAACACTTCAGTGGTTTTCCATGATATGTGCTTGACCTTCAGAATCCCAGGGTTTCCAAGACACCACAATATCCAATTTCACTTTGCTTGTGTGTAAAATGTGTCATTTATCTTCTTGCAGCTGGAAGGTGAAGAGGATCAGAAGCGGTTTGAAGAAGGGAAAGCACGCTACCTGCAGAACAAGGCAAAGAGACTCGCAGATAAGGAGCGTCAACAATGACTTTTTCCATGCAAATACCATATTGTGTTGTAGAAGAAAATTCTTGAATAATAGAGCCTCAACGTACAACATACTGTATTAAGAACCTCTGCTTTATCCTATATGTAGCTCACTGAATAGAAAGAAAAATATTTAGGTTTAATTGACCTGTCTAAGTTTGCCAAAGCACTTTGTGTGTATATGTATCTCAAGTGAAACAAACAAGGAAAATATATTTATGTTTTATTGTAACGACTTATTTGTGAAATGTGCAGAACTCTATTATGCACTAATAAAAGCCTGCTAATGCAGCTACAACTGGTTTGCTGTGAAATATGTTCAGCATAATCCTAGATCGACAGAATGTTACAACCTAATAGCTTTTGTGACAGACAGACTGATAGATAAGCAGACAGACATCTGTGCACCAGTTCACCAGAAAGAGAAAGATCATAAATTAGCTTGGGATGCTACTTACTTCTCCTTGTGCCAGATTTATATTGGGATGTGAGTTTTTTCTGCTGTCAAGTGAATTATTCTGAGCTGGGAAGATTTATAAAAGGCTTGTTAGTTTTTTTTTATTTTTTTTCTTGCTCTGACGTGCAGGCAAAAACGGTAAATCTTTGCAAAAGTGACTTAGACAAGTAATAGCACTCCTCTCCTCAATAAGCTGCATGATATATAATTCATGAAGGTGATACAAGTATTTATGCTGAAGTTTAATGCTTAGGTTATTTGCTCATAAATAGCTCCAAATAGCATATTTCTGTGCAGTTGTACATTCCCTTTTGTGCTGAGTGTGGTCTCTTCATGATTTAATTTATTCATATCAGTTTATTCATCATAAGTGTAGCTCAGTAAAAAGACTTAAACAGTCTTTCATTTGACTTTTCAAAATGCTGATTACAGATATAGTTTGTTTATTCTTTAAAATGGCACATGATGCTATCATTTTGTTAAAAACTACTAAAATTTGTTACACTTTATTTTAAGGTGTCCGTGTTACAGTGTAATTATACATTTAAGTGCTGAGTAATATTAATTAACTGCATGTACTTACTCTATGGTTAAGGTTAGGATTAGGTTTTGGCTTAGGGTTACTTGCATGTAATTATGCACAATTTATTGTTATTATAATAGTAAGTACATGTAACATGTAACAAGGGCACCTTATAAGTACATGTACTGTAACATGTAACTGCATTATGATAACTAAAGTGCTACCAACACTACAAGAACATGCAGTCGCAAGTGTGCAGCTAAACCCATGAGTGGGAGTTTTATGGCAGATTTGGAAAATTGTACCAGTAAGTAAACAGATGAACACAATGATGAGACCTTAACTTGATAACACTGGTTTGTTCACACGTTAGATCCGTCAAACAGGCTCACGGAGACACAGAGAAACAAGGATAAAAACACGGTAACACAAAGAATGCAGGAAAATCCAGTGGTAAAAGAGAGCTAAGGAGTCTGACTGTGTTTGGTGGAGACCAGGCGATGGCTATGTGTTTGTGGTGGGTATATAAGCTGTCCTTAATTGGCATAATAATTGATGACAGATATGAAAGAGGAAAGAGGAGCCTGACAGAGGTGTGACACCAGAATGCTGAATTGAATTTATTAATGCTTGTTATCAGAATAGTTCATGCAACCTCTTTATGTAAAAGTCGGGGTTGCATCTGGGCTATAATCATTGTGTAGAAAATACTAAAGTGCTCAAACTGAAGTTAGGCTGATATAAAAGTAAGCCGCAAATGATTATTGATAGCAAATGAAATACAATGTATTGTACAAAGAATGTTAAATTTAAGATTTGTAGGCTAAATGTTAAATGTCCTTTATCACGGCCTCTGTGTTCTGCCACATGATTTACTGTTGTAAATGTGGAGGCGTCTTCTCTCATTAATGGGTTGTACTCCATAGAATAGTTCAAAATAGTTCTACAAGCAACTAAAGTAAACAGCAAGGACTTATCCATATAAAAACGGAAGCTTGTTATCATAATTTGTACAGTATATCTAGTCATGCCAAATTTAATCCAAAGTAGGGAAAGTGGCTGTATTTATACTGAGCTGAACTCTGTTCTCATGGGAGTACATGGAAAGTCATAGGGATGAACAAGGAATTTATTTTAGCTGGGAAACTGCACCATGTGACAGATGGTTGTGAGTGACATTATTTAAACTGAAGAGGTGTGGGGGAATCACATTGTCTGTAAAGCTGTCTTATATTTTAATATTGTCTTATTTTAAGACAACGGAGTGGGTGTTAGTGTTAATACAAGATTTGATTAGAAAAAGTCTCAGTCATTAAAAGCTTCTAATACCCCTAATGAAAAATAAATATACTAAAATGTATTTGAAATACATTTATTCCATGCTAAGTATACTACAAATACAATTACATATTTATGTACTTAATAAAAATACCCTGCAATTGTACTTTTAGAATACCAAACTGGTATACTTAAAGTCTGCTAAATTGGAACAACTAATTTTATACTTATACTTTGATTGTGCTAAAGTGGAACTATTGCAAGTAAATATATTGTATTTAAAGACCAATATTATTCAAAGATCATACAGTCCTCATCAATAGTGACATTAAAACACATTTTAGGCTTAATATTAAGAAATGTGCATTTTGCACAAGTAGTACTCCAACACTGTAAACCCGAACAGTACTACTAACTTATAAAGATTAAGAACACTGCAATTAAAGTCTGTTAAATCGTTGATGCAACTTATAACAATGACATTTTCTGAACGAGGAATTTAGTTTTAATTTTGTGTGGCTCAACATTTTTGAGTAAACCATTCTACTTAAATTATTATTTTTAAGTTTACTGAGTGACGTAAAGTGACGTCACGACGTTGCTCTAACCGATGAAGAATCCATTCAACATGGCGGATACTCGCAAGCGACCGGAACAAACTTAATGGAACAACTTGTAAGTAAATCAAAACATCTGTGAACATTTCTTATTTGCTTTCTGAATGTTGTAAGAATATCATGATCAAGGAATGTTTTCATTCTTCGGAAACGCTGTTTTTTTTTTTTTGTTTTTTTTTTCACAGCGCTGTAAAGCGCGGCATTTCCCCAGGGTTTTGAATGCGCCTTTTTTGAATGCTATTTTAGCGTCACTGCTTATAGACGGTTTCAACCATAGATATATGAGGTGCGTCCCAAATCGCGTACTTATGCACTATTCTATGAAGTTCTGTAGTATAAATAGTGCGAGTAGTGCGTTCACACTGAAAACTCCGAAAAGAAAAAGTGCACTTTAAATACCCGGATGATGCACTTAAATAACCTAAAAAAATGAAGTGTGGAATGTTGAACACTTCATGCACTCAACTGTCGCAGCTTTAATTACATCGCGAAGGGGGAGGGGCTATCAGACTCCGATTATTAATGACAAAATAACATTATATTATTTATACACTACATGGTTGAGTGCATAGTGCATAAGTACATAGTGTATAAGTGTATAGTGTGTTATTTGGGACACAATTATGGTTTCAACGGCAACAACATAAACAAACGTTTTTGTGGCCCTAACTTAACTTCCGGTAGACATCCAAATAGAATCAATAACAACAGCTAAATCCCTCTAGAGTGGATTATTTTTTGATGATAAGCAAAATATGTTTGCTGCGTAAATCAGACGAACTTATTAAAAATGCAAATTCATTCTCTGCCAGCAGGAGGCGCTTTAAAGCGGGAGAAATAGAGATTTCCCCGATAACGGCTGTACACAAAGCAGCGCTGAGCTTACAAACGCTGCTTTATCAGGCATATAACATGCAAGATGAAATGAAAATAACATCGAACATTTTCTAAAGACAGACTTCCTTCAGAAATACAGTGATATAAAAACACCCGCGCCTCGTTTTGATTTTTAAATGTGCATTATGTGCTCATGTTTATTCAACGAAGCCTTTTGGAAAATTGGTCAGTTTTGATATCGTCGCCACAAATAAATAAATGTAGGGGAAACACATCCCACAGCACAACAACCTGAGCCCAACTTCATTACTCATCACTTTACCTTTAACTGCGTTTGTTGCGGTGCCACTAACCAGGGGTGCGTTTCCCAAAAGCTTCGTTTGCTAACTATGGTTGTAAGTTCATCTGGTAACGACGGAACTTGCGACCGTGGTTGCTTTTGGGAAACACACTCCAGACCGATAAACAAACACAGACCGGAAGTTAACTTCGGGCCAGGCGCGTGCGCCCGATAAAACCATCTATAGTATAATGTTAATGTCAAAGAAGGGCACTAATGATAACGTTACACGGAATTTTTTTAGTAAACACAGTCTTACACTTTGAATGTTGATGCTTTTAACTGCGATGTTTAGGGCTGCGTTTCTCAAAAGCATTGTGAGCTAAGTTGACTGTTGAGACCATTGGTGGCAAATGTTTCTACAATCAGCTTAGACATATGATGCTTTTTTGGGAAATGCAACCCTGGTAAATGTGATTGTATTTAGTTTGTTTTTAAACAACTAGCCTAGCTGCTAACAGTTTTAATCCAACATTAGGTTAAGGCTAATACACAGACATGAATTTTGCAATATAGTGCAATATATTGGATATTAAATTTACAAAAGCAATCTACAAACTTGTAGTAAACCTTTACAAAGTTTATTTAATTACAGGCTGAGCTGGATGCAGAATACTAAAGAGTGAGCCTCAACATTTAAGGTAACTTCTCTTGAGTTAAAGAGCTAGTTGTTTGATGTCTCCTCACACAACAGGACACAGAGTCGGCTTTGTCTTTTTTCATCCATTGTTGGTTATACACTTATTTGTGCATGTTTGTGCTTTTCTTTGAGAGGATTGTTGATCGATTGCTTCAGTCTGTTCCTGTCTGTTGTGCTGCTGAGAGGTTTGCGATTGTAGCTCAGCTTTTTTTATTGAATCTTCACCTTACTTTCACTCTCTGTTGTTTATAGTGATAATATATAACTTAATTCCCACCATATTTCTGGTATTATCTATCAGACTAATCTAACTAATTTGATCGTTCACTTTTAAAACCGTGAGTGCGGCACGCATGTAGCATTTGTTAGCAGGTTAGCTTGTCACTAGCGGTTTCATTTGCGTTTCTATTCGCGCCTATTATTGTATTTTTTTATTTTATTTTTTTTTCTTCTCTCACTCCGTTTTTCACGAGTTCATCAAACAACAGTGGTAAGTGGTAAGTTAAGTTGGTATCATTCATCAATCACGGTGAATAATGGCTTCTTCTCCTGCTATTGTTGTTTGCACCACTTGCCACATGTACAGTTTATCTGTCTCTGTCAGCAGCGAGGGATTCACATGTGATAAATGCAGGTAAATAGTTAGGCTGACAGAGAAGATTTTAGAACTAGAGACACGCATCCAAACTTTAGTTGAGGATAGTAAGAATGTGAGGGCTGTAGATACTGCTTTGGATGCTACTAGCTCAGGGACTCATGTACATTGTTCGGATCCGGTGTTCTGACGATTTGTGCTGCCCGCTCAGATTGTGCTACCTCCCATTAAAAAGATAGGTAGCACATATCGATAGCGAAAAATGCTACCTATCAGATTGTGCTACCAGCATCTTATTCATGTGGTTTGAAGCTTTTTGAGGCTTTTTTTTTTAATATCCATACCTACCGCTACCCTAAACCTACCAGTCCACACCTACCCTTACCCTAAACTTACCCTTAAAAGAATGCAAATATATTATTGGTAGCACAATCTGATAGGTAGCATGTTTCGTTGGTACATCGGCATTAGAGCCCATGCAACAGGGCAACTGGGTGACTGTGAGGCGGCCTAGTTGCGGGTCAAAACACCGCTCTTCCGTTCCGATCAAAACATCAAACAGGTTCTCCCCACTCAGTGACGCACCCACTGAGAAACCTGATGAAATTGCTCTAGTTATTGGCGATTCTATTGTACGGAACGTGAAAATAGAGACACCAGCCACCATAGTCCAATGTTTACCGGGAGCCAGAGCGCCTGACATCTTGGCAAATTTAAAAGTGCTGGCTAATGCTAGACGTAAATTCAGTAAGATTGTTATCCACGTCGGCGCTAATGATGTTCGACTTCGCCAGTCGGAGATCACTAAAAATAATGTTAAAGAGGTGTGTGAACTTGCAAGTACGATGTCAGACACTGTAATATGATCTGGCCCCCTCCCTGCTTACCGTGGTGATGAGATTCATAGTAGACTGTCGTCACTCAATGGCTGGATGTCTAAGTGGTGCCCGCAGAATAACATAGGCTTTATAGACAATTGGAAGAATTTTTGGAGCAGACCTGACCTGTTGAAAAGAGATGGTGTTCATCCCTCCTGGGGTGTTGCCGCTCTTCTCTCTAGAAATATGGCACATAGTCTTAGAGTTTGTACTTGACTAACTAGGGACCAGGTCAGGAAGCAGACAGACTGGCTAAACCGACTGTCTGCTAGCCGCCTCACGTCACAGAAGTCAGTTAATTCTCAGCACATAGAGACTCCTTCACCTAGATATCACACTATAGAGACTGTGTCTGTTCCCCGTACTAGAAAATACAGAAAACGTCCAAACCAAAGTAATAGTAACAATTTAATTGATGTTCAACAAATAAAAAATGTTTACAATACAGAGAAACAATTGATAAAACTTGGCTTACTGAATATCAGGTCCCTTTCTACAAAAGCACTATTTGTAAATGATTTGATCAATAATCATAACCTAGATTTGCTCCGTTTGACAGAAACATGGCTAAAACCAGATGAATACATTACTTTAAATGAGTCTACCCCCCAGGATTACTGCTATAAAAATGAGCCATGTCCAAAAGGCAAAGGGGGAGGTGTTGCTACAATTTATAGCAATATTCTCAGTATTTCTCAGAGGGCAGGCTTTAAGTATAACTCGTTTGAAGTTATGGTGCTGCGTATAACATTATCTAGAGAAACACGTGTTAGTGATACATCCCCTGTGATGTTTGTACTGGCTACTGTATACAGGCCACCAGGGCACCACACAGACTTTATTAAAGAATTTTCTGATTTTCTATCTGAGTTAGTACTGGCTGCAGATAAAGTCTTAATTGTTGGTGATTTTAATATCCATGTCGATAATGAAAAAGATGCATTAGGATCAACATTCATAGATATTCTGAACTCTATTGGGGTTAGACAACATGTTTCAGGACCTACTTATTGTCGAAATCATACTCTAGATTTAATACTGTCACATGGAATTGATGTTAGTGGTGTTGAAATTCTGCAGCAAAGCGATGATATCTCAGATCATTATCTAGTCTTGTGTAAACTCCATATAGCTAAAACTGTAATTTCTACTCCTTGTTACAAGTATGGTAGAACCATCACTTCTACCACAAAAGACTGCTTTGTAAGTAATCTTGATTTATCTCAATTCCTCAGCATATCCAACAGCGCAGAAAAACTTGATGTAACAGAAGCTATGGACTCTCTCTTTTCTAGCACTTTAGATACAGTTGCTCCTTTACGCTTAAGGAAGATCAAAGAAAACAGTCTGACTCCGTGGTATAATGAGCACACTCACACACTAAAGAGAGCAGACCGGAAAATGGAGCGCAGCTGGAGGAAAACAAAACTAGAGGTATTTCGTATAGCTTGGTGGGAAAGCACCCTATCCTACAGAAAAGCATTAAAAACTGCTAGATCTGATTACTTTTCGTCTCTTCTAGAAGAAAACAAACATAACCCCTGTTATTTATTCAATACAGTCACTAAATTAACGAAAAATAAAGCATCAACAGATCTTGGCATTTCCCAAGAGCACAGCTGTAATGCCTTTATGAACTACTTTACTTCCAAGATCGATACTGTCAGAGATAAAATTGTAACCATGCAGCCGTCAGCTACAGTATCGCATCAGATAGTGCACTATAGATCCCCTGAGGAACAATTCCACTCATTCTCTATTATAGGAGAGGAAGAATTGTATAAACTTTTTAAATCATCTAAACCAACAACATGTATGTTAGACCTTATTCCATCTAAACTACTAAAAGAGCTGCTTCCAGAAGTCATAGATACTCTTTTGGCTATTATTAATTCATCATTGTCATTAGGATATGTCCCCAAAACCTTCAAATTGGCTGTTATTAAGCCTCACATTAAAAACACAACTTGACCCCAAAGATCTAGTTAATTACAGACCGATCTCAAATCTCCCTTTTCTGTCAAAGATACTAGAAAAGGTAGTATCCTCACAATTAAATTCCTTCTTAAGTCAAGTCAAGTCAAGTCACCTTTATTTATATAGCGCTTTTAACAATACAGATTGTGTCAAAGCACTTAACAGTATCAAATTGGAGGATAGAGTGTCAGTAATGTATAATAATAAGATTAAACACTCAATTTTCAGTTAAAGGCATTTCATTATTGAATTCAGAGATGTCATTGTCTAGCTCAGTTTAGTTTAAATAGTATCTATGAAATAAAATTGACGTTAATCGTAAAAAATTAAGTGTCCCCAACTGAGCAAGCCAGAGGCGACAGCGGCAAGGAACCAAAACTCCCTCTGTGACAGAATGGAGAAAAAAACCTTGGGAGAAACCAGGCTCAGTCGGGGGGCCAGTTCTCCTCTGGCCAGGATATTATTATTTATTTTTTTACTTATTGTTTTAATTAAATGTTAAATGTATAAATGTATTATATTTCTATTTTTATATTGTTGCAATTTCTAACAATAATAGTATTATGTAGTTAGGTATTTTATTATATTTATAGTTATTTTGTTTAATTTTAAGTTCTATTGTATTTAAGTCGAGGTCTTCACTGGGGATATGTCCCCGGGGCTCATCCAGGTGTCCGGCCTCCGGCGACGATCAGGGTCGCAGACATCATCTCCCGGCGCCGATCCACCATCTGATCCGGACACGGACTGAGAAACAGAATAATAAAGAAACAGACAAATATTACCGTAGATGCCATTCTTCTTACGATGTAACGAGTACATCGTGTGTTATGAGGAGTGTTCCCGGTTCCGGTTGATCTAATTAATGCAGCCTAACAATCCTTTAAGGGATTTGAATAATAGAAGTGTATTAGTGTGTTATGTGTAAGCCAGGTTAAAGAAATGTGTCTTTAATCTAGATTTAAACTGACAGAGTGTGTCTGCCTCCCGAACAGTGTTAGGTAGATTGTTCCAGAGTTTAGGCGCTAAATAGGAAAAGGATCTGCCGCCCGCAGTCGATTTTGATATTCTAGGTATTATCAAATGGCCAGAGTTTTGAGAGAAAAGTTTCTTAGAGAAAAATGGTATCTGTGAGGAATTCCAGTCAGGATTTAGACCGTATCGTAGTACTGAGAATGCTCTCATTAGAGTTACAAATGACTTGCTTCTATCATCTGATCATGGTTGTATCTCTTTATTAGTTCTACTGGATCTTAGCGCTGCATTCGACACTATCGACCACAACATTCTTTTGAATAGACTAGAAAACTTTGTTGGCGTTAGTGGAAGTACCCTAGCATGTTTCAAATCATACTTATCTGACCGCCATCAGTTCATAGCAGTAAATGAAGAGGTATCATATCAATCACAAGTGCAGTATGGAGTACCTCAAGGCTCAGTACTAGGGCCATTACTTTTCACGCTTTACATGTTACCCTTGGGAGATATTATCAGGAGACATGGTGTTAGCTTTCACTGTTATGCTGATGATACTCAGCTCTATATTTCTTCACGGCCCGGTGAAACACACCAAATTGAGAAACTAACGGAATGCATAGTTGATATAAAAAAACTGGATGAGTAATTTCTTACTGCTAAATTCTGAAAAAACAGGTGTTAATTATCGGACCTAAAAACCCCACATGTAATAACCTAGAACACTATCTAACACTTGACGACTGCTCTGTCAATTCTTCTTCATCAGTTAGGAACCTAGGTGTGCTATTTGATAGCAATCTTTCATTTGAAAGCCATGTTTCTAGTATCTGTAAAACTGCATTTTTTCCATCTCAAAAACATATCTAAATTGCGACCTATGCTCTCAATGTCAAATGCAGAAATGCTAATTCATGCGTTTATGACCTCAAGGTTAGACTATTGTAATGCTTTACTGGGTGGTTGTTTTGCACGCTTGATCAATAAACTACAGTTGGTCCAAAATGCAGCAGCTAGAGTCCTTACCAGAACCAGGAAGTATGACCATATTAGCCCGGTTCTGTCAACACTGCACTGGCTCCCTATCAAACATTGGATAGATTTTAAAATCTTGTTAATTACTTATAAAGCCCTGAATGGCTTAGCTCCTCAGTACTTGAGCGAGCTCTTATCACATTATAGTCCTTCACGTCCGCTGCGTTCTCAAAACTCTGGCCATTTGATAATACCTAGAATATCAAAATCGACTGCGGGCGGCAGATCCTTTTCCTATTTAGCCCCCAAACTCTGGAACAATCTACCTAACATTGTTCGAGAGGCAGACACACTCTGTCAGTTTAAATCTAGATTAAAGACACATTTCTTTAACCTGGCTTACACATAACACACTAATACACTTCTATTATTCAAATCCATTAAAGGATTGTTAGGCTGCATTAATTAGATCAACCGGAACCGGGAACGCTCCTCATAACACACGATGTACTCGTTACATCGTAAGAAGAAATGGCATCTACGCTAATATTTGTCTTTTTCTTTCTTATTCTGTTTCTCAGTCCGTGTCCGGATCAGATGGTGGATCGGCGCCGGGAGATGATGTCTGTGACCCTGATCGTCGGCGGAGGCCGGACACCTGGATGAGCCCCGGGGACATATCCCCAGTGAAGACCTCGACTTAAATACAGTAAAACTAAAAATAAAACAAAATAACTAAAAATATAATAAAATACCTAACTACATAATACTATTATTGTTAGAAATTGCAACAATATAAAAATAGAAATATAATCCATTTATACATTTAAAATTTAATTAAAACAATAAGTAAAAAATTAAATAAACAATAATATCCTGGCCAGAGGAGAACTGGCCCCCCGACTGAGCCTGGTTTCTCCCAAAGTTTTTTTTCTCCATTCTGTCACAGAGGGAGTTTTGGTTCCTTACCGCTGTCGCCTCTGGCTTGCTCAGTTGGGGACACTTAATTTCTAACGATTATCATCAATTTGATTTCATAGATAATATTTAAACTAAACTGAGCTAGACAATAACATCTCTGAATTCAATAATGAAATGCCTTTAACTGAAAATTGAGTGTTTAATCTTATTATTATACATTACTGACACTCTATCCTCCAATTTGATACTGTTAAGTGCTTTGACACAATCTGTATTGTTAAAAGCGCTATATAAATAAAGGTGACTTGACTTGACTTCTAGGTTTGTGCTTAGTTTCACCATATCAGAGAAAGCGGCACACACCAGCAATATTTCACAGATGCTCCATGACATTCTAAATGTTTGATCTTCAGGTGCATGCAAATTCACCAACACTAACTACCACCATCACTGTCTTCATTGTATATAAAATAAAGTTGGCCTGCTTGTTTAACATGTTAATTTGTGTTTACGTGATGTCAACATGAAACAAGCCCTTCATGCTCTCCCAGTGTACATGTGTGAGGAGAACTGTTCTTCTAGACATGAAGCGTAAGTATTGAGTGCATTAAAGGGTTAGTTCACCCAAAAATGAAAATTAGGCTGTGTTTTACTCACCTTCGAAGCATCCTAGGTGTATGTGACTTTCTTCTTTCAGACGAATCCAATCGGAGTTATATTAAAAATTGTCCTGGCCCCTCCAAGCCTTTCCATGAGGATAAACGGGTGTTTGCTGTATACAGGTTGGAAGACGTGAAATAAAGTATGCGCATCCGTAATGAAACGTCCCTCACATGGCTCCGGGGGGTGAATAAAGGGCCCCTGTAGCGAATCCATGCGTTTTTGAAAGATAAATGTCCATATTTCAAACGTAATAAACACTTTTTTCTCACTTCCACTGACTGTCATACAAGGAAGCCGTGCACGCGCGCCTCTGGGAAATGTAGTAGCAAAGGAAACAATGTTGCCTTACTTTAGCTAAGGAAAACCAGTCTCCTCTTGGCTTATATCGAAATCCTCCAACATTTACCTTTACAAATCCTCGTTTTGTGCTTCTAATTCGTGACCGGCGTTTTGTTTTGATCTCTCTCCGTGCTTGTCACTAATCACGCAACGCCGACGTCCTACGTCATCCGTCCTGAACGTCTTCCGTGTACCACAGTCAGCGGAAGTGAGAAAAAAAATGTTTATTATGTTTGAAATATGGATAAACATAACTTGACAATACTTTTACGTTTTGTTCTACAATGTAAACTGCATACACTCACAGCCCAAACCTTCTTATCTAGCTACTTATTAAAAACATACATTTTCAAAAATGAACACAACTGCTTCAAAATTTGTGTTCTGGGTATGGATGTGTGTAATTTACTTTGTACAACAAAATGTAAAAGTGTTGCCAAGTTACGTTTACCACAGGCTTCATTTTACTCATAGATTGAAAAATGCCATTATACAACCCCATAGGAAAATCTCAAAGGAACCAGTGGCTAATTACTCTTCCGGGTTCTGACGTCATAGTTCACACACTCTATTGGCAGTAAATATAAATGTCTACTTTTTGTCTCTTAAGTTAAAGTTACAGTTTTACCCTCTGTGCTTATTCCAGGAGGAATTGGGCGAGCCAGACATCACTGACACAAACACCTCTCCTGCTGATTTTGTCATCACAGACAACAAAACACTACGAGTCCTGCAAGCACTGCAGTTGTGATGAGATGGTCTTCCAGTGTGTTTGACATTCAGAAATACACAGTCACAAAGTTTAAAAAAGACTGAACAAAAAAAAAAACTCAATTGTATAGCCACAGTTGTGCGTGGTTTTTTTTTATACATAAGTGTATTTTTTGAGTTAGTATTTGTATTTAATAAAATACCACCTCGTCAAAATAAGTGATAAATGAAAAACATTACATATGATAAACAATAATTTTATGTACAGTTCACTTAAACATTAAGCAAAAAAATAAGCTTTTCAGTTTGAATTAATTGTTATTTATAATTAATGTTAGCTTTAAAAAATTGAGTTGCTTACTTAAATTTTATTAGGTAGTCGGTTACCACAAAAATTTTGAGTATTCTGAACTTACCGAGTTTTAAAGTTTAATTATAATTTTTACATCAGTAAGTCTTGAGCGATATGTCAGTAAATATGTTAATATTTTTGAACTACTTAGTATGAAATAAATATATTTTAAATATAGATTTTTTTTTTTTTTTTTTTTTTTTTTATAGGGACATGTCTGCCTAAGCAGAAATTTTCAGGATGATTTTAAATTTGTAATTGGATTAAATTGGTGGGTGTCCCTCTGTTCTTGTTAGTTTGCAGTTTCACAAACTAAAAAATTAAAATGATCGTATCAATGATTGCAGTTAAAGTCAACTGATAATGTTTACATTTTCTAAACAAAATGTGAGTAGTGTTTGCCATTGGTAATATTTTAAGCAATATGCCAGTGTGTTGCAAACGTATTTTGAATGTTTTTAGTGTAGCCTATGTTACTATTTTAGGTATTGAGTTGAATGAAATATGACTGTAATGTGATGTCAGACAAAGACCATTTAACACTCCTAAATCACAGACATCATCTTAGTTTAGTGTATAGACTAGGCCAAATCCATCTGTTCTGTTTTTTTTTTTTTTTTTTTTTTTGAAAGATGTGCCAAAGATGCCAGCATTAGAGAGGGGAAGGAATCATGCTGAATTTCTCAGCATGCAGATAAGCAGGTAGGAGTGCTGCTGTCTGCTCTGATGCTGAAGTTCTGGAGATGTCCCCAGAGCTCCATGAAGCAGAGCAGAAGAGGAGCGGCTGTGCCTGAGGCTGGGGTGAATGAGTAGGCTGGGATGTTTGCTGTCATATTTTACTTCCAGGTCACCTGGCTTAATGCAGAAAAGGGGGAGGCATTGTAAGAATTTCCTGTTATTCCTTATATATTACTGCTTCTCTCGCTATTGATATTCAGTGCAATGTCAGGCTCCTGCCTTTTATTTCCCTGGAATCAAATGAATATTTCATGTGTGGTAAGAAACAACTTCTTTATGTAAAAGCTGTGCAGCTGGACTAGAAGCAAGCTGTGTAGAAAATACTAATGTGCTCAGATGAGAGTCAGGCTAATATAGCTTAAGTAAACCACAAATGATTCTTGGTTTGTTCACCCTATAAAAATTTTTTACAAATAATGTTAATCTGGGGCCAATTCTGTAAACGGTAAATGTCCTTTATCACGGCCTCTGTGTTCTGCCATAAGCTAATGAATTCAAATGTGGAGTGGGTGTCTTCAGTCATTAATGAATATTTTAAATTAACAGAATAGTTCAACAAGCAACCCAAGTAAACAGCTACGACGTATTAGTATTAGTATTAGTATTTATTATTTCCTTTATTTAACCAGGAGATCACATTGAGAGTGAGACCTGGACAGTGAGACCTATCCATTTAAAAATGTAGAAATATTTTATGATGCAATACTGAATACTAATTAATATAAATGTAATGTGTGTATCTAAATGTGCATTGCAATTACATCTATTTATACGATACAACTAATACATGCCCTGCAGGAATGTTATAAAGGAAAACAGGTATGCTATGTACAATACTAAATGTGTTTATGCAAAAGTATGCACTGCATTTTCATTTCAAAATGATTTCCTCCATGTGATTCCTGAGGAAGAATGTTATTATGTCATGAGTGTGCAGTCAGGCTTCAAGAGATGTTTGATTCCATAGTACAGCATACAATTCTTACACGCTGTAGCCCAGGTTAACATTCAAAGACAGAGCATCAAAAGCTTCTGTTTCAAAGAAGTATCTTTCTTCATCCTTGTTCCAAATCCTTACCACTTTCTTAACACATAAAGTATTATATTTTCACAAATCTCTCATAAAGGCAATTTGATGGATGAAAGAAAGGGGAGTGTCACAGTAATTGCCACAGATGAAAACAAAAGAAAATACCATAATCATAAAGCACATTAAGACAAGGCCTGAGATGAAAGGCTCCAACATCCCTGACCCTACATATGACAAGTGGTTTGGAGAATGAATGGATGTTCTTTTTTTGTTGATTATGAGATGATATATTTAGATGTATTTCCATAATGACGGGGTCAAATTATGGTAAGGTTTTTTTTTTTTTTTTTGCCCTGGTTGATCCATTGAATTGGACTACTATAGTGGTGGATGTTATAGTAGCCTTAAAGGAAGGTCTATTCATACATTAAGCAACTCATGAAGAAAGAAATCTTCCCCACGCGTGTTATGTAACTGTGTGATAATGTCAATGAAATAAGAAAGACAACATGATGACCACGGTTCGCTGTTCTCACAGGAGTAATGAATTTGCCTGCAGTTCACTATTTTACGGCTCTCTACTTGTTGTGATTGGTCAATGGCGGCATTCGCATATGCAGGGGGAAATTGATTGATTGATTGATTGATTGACTGATTAATTGATTTATTTAGTTCGTATAATGATAATGTTATAATTGTAAGCAATAATTAATGATTGTATCACACAATTCTTCTTACTTAATAAAATGTTAACACTTTATTTTAAGGTGCCCTTGTTACACATTACATGTACTTACTATTATAATAACAATAAATCATGCATAATTACATGCAAGTAACCTTAAGCCAAACACTAATCCTAACCCTAACAATATAGTAAGGACATGTAGTTAATTAATATTACTCAATACCTAAATGTATAATTATACTCTAACAAGGACACTTTAAAATAAAGTGTAACCAAAATAATTTTTCCAAAATTAATGTATATTTATGTATTACTGATTCAGCCTTTAGTGTCCCTAGCATGTAATAGTTTTATTGATATTTTTTTTCCAAACACACTAAAAACATCAGTGACCGGTGAAAATCACCATTCCACAATAAATAAATACATACTGTGGTACGATTTTATTTTACTTCAAGCAGCATAAAAGCAATAAAGCCAAACATAATTCATGTCATATATAAAAAGCAATGTGATAAAAATGGATGCCATGTAACCTGGACGAGTTTCACCAAACTAACTTCTTAAAAAGTTGACTCAATGTTCAGAAACCCTGTATGCGCTAAAAGTATATATTTTCGAACCTCGTCTGATTACAGTCAGAGAGAGAAAGAGAGAGAGAGAGAGAGAGAAAGAAAGAGAGAGAGAGAGATAGAGAGAGAGATAGAGAGAGAGAGAGAGAGAGAGAGAGAGAGAGAGAGAGAGAGAGAGAGATCTGATCCCAGTCTCCCATCATCTGATGCTCATTCATCCTCCTCCTCCAGCAAGACCTCAATGAGACGCCGTGATGACGGACAACCATTGTTGTTTCATCGCTCTCCTCCATGAATTCATCTTCTGTTCACCTCTGGATGCGTAAATGGTGGTCTTTCTTCAACGTTTACTGCCACATTTAGCCATATTGTTTCCGTTTCTGAAGCGCTGTTCTCGTGTTTGGAATAAAATAGCGCACATTCCGAAACTGAGGAAATAAAGGTTGACAATGAAGCAGTAATACGTTTAAATCTGGAGATATCGGCGGATATCTACAAAAAGGTGGGTGACCAGGGTAACATTTCCTTTCGCGAACCACTTAAGCAGTCAATATAATCTCTGTTTGATTTTTGTGATGCATATTAGAGCGTAACACGTTCGTACATTTTGATTTAATGCACAAGGTTTTATAGACTGCTTTAATGGATGGGTGAAAACATTTAACGTGATTTAACATTTAATTGTTCTTTCGGTAGAAGCTGATAGGATCAAATGTGAGTTGAAGAGAGAAGATATCACAGTGGCTTCATTTAATACAGTTCAACATTATTACATGTGACATATCACCCACAGAGCTCACATTACAAACAGCATCACAGGCTATACTGAACACCTACACGACTGCAGTCAACTGTTCATTACTGCAAGTGTCGTTTGTTAAACTGCTTCATTTGCATTTTAACGATCTGTGACGAACTCGCATTTCTACTACAGGGTACAAAAACACAAACACGTTATGTGTCACTCAGATAATTAACAGTTTGCAATTAAGACGTCTCAAATGTCGTTAAGATTAAGCATAATGACATCAGCTCCCTCCTTTAGCTGACTGTAAATGGATGCGTTTAGCCATCATCTGCGTGTCATCAGGTAGCATTACATGTTCCTCGTCACATTTTTGGAAACTCAGCTGCTTTAATATTGCAAGCAGTCCAATCATATCCATGCATTTAATTTATTTGGAATTTTGTTCTGTCATGAATAATTTTTGGATAGCTATTGTGTTTATCCATCCATGATGACAAGATCAGATGAGATAAAATAACATTTTGTCAGCATTAAGAGACTTTAAGATTTTATTTTTGTATTTTTATTAATTTATTTTTTGAGCCACTTAGGAACTAACCAACATGCAACTAAACGTGTTTCTTCTACTGGTCTGCATTTGCTAGGCTTTAAGTGAATAGAATAACATAGTGAATTTTATCTTAAAACAAAGCATGCTTGCCAAAGTGGCTTGCTAATATAACAATGTAAACATTAGTGATAGCACTTTACAATAAGGTCTCATGCATTAAAACTAGTTAATGCATTACCATGAACTAACAATAAGCAATATACTGTATTTATGAAATAGTCTTTACTTATGAGCAACAACATGCCTACAGGGTGACCATTAAAATAAAGTGCTACCTGCAGTTGTGAAAAAGAAGTGTGCTCAGTTGTATTGAATGTGTATTTGTGGAGTACTTTAAAGCTATATAAAGGATTTTAAAGCTATATGTTAACTGTATTTGCAGATAATATAATTTTAATAATGAAATTAAAGGCCTCTTAAGTGTACTTAAAAGAGAGTGCACTTTCATCACTGTTTCTTAACACACTTAAGTACACTGTAAAAAATGACCGTAATTTTAACGGTAAAAAACTGTGAAAATGCTACAGTAAAAACCTGTTAAATGGTTAACGGTAAGTTCCCCTAATATATATGGTGAAAAACTGTAATAGACATTTCAGTGAAATACTGTTTTTGGAAGTGAAAAAGAATGTAAAATTTACAGGGAAAAACCGTAAATTGATGTTCCCAGAATTCCCTGCATTGCATTTCAAATTTTGTTTGAATTTGATGTTTTTTCTTTTAAATAACTATGTTTCTTCTTATTTTTTTCTCATCAGTTATGTTTATTAGGGTTGTATGTTACATCTAATGTTGTTAAATTAATGTTTATTGCATATTTCAGTTTAATGAGTCTCACCATGATGGTGTTTAGTGTTTGTGTGAATGACACTGTGCACCTTCTATATATGTTATTATTTAAAAGCTGCTTGTGATGGGCTTTGGTTCATTATGTGACTTTCTCGTCATCACGTGCATTTGGTGGTTATCGGTGTATTTCAAAGGTACAAAACAGATTTCAGTACTTCAATAGGTTGGTATATTAACATTATATCAGTTAATGAAATTACGGTATTTAACTGTAAATTTAAGTTAAAATCGTAAAACCTAAAATATTGCTAGCATATTTTTTTACGGTAGAATTCCGGCAACCACAGCTGCCGTTTTTTTACTGTAAATTTTATGGAATATTTTTACAGTGTACATTTTTTTTTAAAAGTGCACTTTAATTAAAGATTAAAGTTTTACTTTAATGTACATTTTAAATCATTATGTTTTCATATCTTTTATCTTCTTTAAATAAGTACACTTATTTTGATGCTTTGACCAACATAATCAAACATGTCTTCGAAGTACTTGATTAGAATTTCAGCTGTAGTGAGTTATTCAGTATTACATTTAAAGTAATATATTTTAATTGTACTTAAACTGCAACTTCATCATGTGTTATCAAAAATGTAATTACTAATATATTTAAATACATTACAAGTTTTAAAAGACATGGCAATGACATAGGATATTTTAGTTTTGTCATAAATGTTTGTCAGTACATTCAGAAGTACACTTTAACCATATTTCAAAGACAGAAGTAATTATGAAAGATGTACTTAAGTCCTACTTGGGTCAAAAAAGCACTCAAAATTTCAGCTAATTTAATTTACAGTAAATTTGAACTATAATACATATTCATTTAATTGCAGTTAACATGCAGTTAAGTGTACAACAACACTACATTCAGTTTGCACCTAAGTATATTTGCACAGTTTGCAGTAAGTATATTATTTCTGCAATAAGTACTTTTTTATGCTAAAGTGTACTTCTTTTTCACAACGACACTGACTTCAAGATACATGATTTTTGACTATAAGAAAAAAATCCTTGAATTAAGGAAGTATTGCTGGCAGTTGAATGTTGAGCATTTGGTCTACTTTTCGGTTCCCAGAAAAGTCTTGATTAAGCAGATTAAAATTAAAGGAATTCTGTTTCTGATAGAATATTGCTCTTTTGAATGATGCAACAGTATAGCCTGTCTGTATGTAGAAGATAGCTCAAGTCAAGATGAAATCAGAACCAGGAATATTTACTTTCGTTAATGCTTATTTTTTATGTATTGCTTGCTTGTTTATTTATTCAAAAGTTGTTGTTTTTTTTTAATAATAATAATCTTTCCACAAAATGAATAAGCCAACTTGTTAAAGTAATTTAATGCAGTTGACATTAATATACTAGTATAAAACAGTCAGTATTTTTGTGATGTTGTTGATGAAGACATTCACCAATTCACCTTTAAAGAAGGATTTTACTAGTTTAGACAATTATACTATTTTCACATGCAGCACCTGTCAGTGAAATGAGATTAAAACAAAATTGAACACTTGTTAATTATTGTGTGGCTTGTCCTACCCTTGCATGCCCTGATCGTATTGCTTTTTCAAAAGTTAGAAAATATATTTTATATATTTGTTGTACAGTATCCACCTTATTTTTCAACACAGAAGTAAGCTGTTTTTTGAGAATGTGCGAGACTTCCAGTTCATTAGCCGTTGTAGGGAAATAACGAGAAGTGCAGTAAATGGTAAAAATGTTTGCACTACAAACCAGTGTGTTCATAATTAAGATAATACATTAAAATAATGGTAAGAAACTCCAGTTTGTAATATCAAGCAGCAAAATGAGCTGTTTTATACAGCTAAAAATAGCTAGAAGTGGATGAAACTGGAAGCCAGACAGATTAAATTTACAAATGGACGTGCCTGTTCTTATTGTGAATTCTGTACAGTAGCAGGAATAAGTTTGCAAACCCTTTGGAAACATTTTTGATTTCTGCATTGCAGAATAAAATGTGGTCTGGTCTTAATTTAAGTTACATTTATAGACAAACACAATGTGAATAAACTAATAACACACAAACAGTTGTTCTTTTCAGATTTTTTTTTTTATTGAAGATACTGAGTAATCATTCACAGTGCAGGGTGGAGAAAGTAAGTGAACCTCTGTGTTACGACTTATCCAAAAGCTAACTGGAGTCAATTAGGAGATGATACTGGATGTGTAGGTTGCACCAATGCCCTGCCTTTTAAATAGAGGCAAAAAGAAAAATTAAGTTTTTCTGAGTCTCGACTTCAGTTCAGTTGAGGCTTAAACTGTGGCGTAACCTCTAGAGTGCTATCAAGCCAACCAAGGAATACTGATCAACTAAAATTTTCACACAATGATTTGTGGGGAGTGATGGTCCAAAATAGGTCGTAAGTTGTTTGGTGGAGGCTGTTGCTAAAGGAGGATCTACAAGTTCAAAGTTTCACTTATTGTCTCCACACTGCACTTGATTACTTAATGTATCAATAAAATGAAAAATTTGATGGTTTGTGTGTTATGAATTCAGATTGGGTTTGTATAATTGTGACAATAATTAAGATCAGACTACATTTTAAGCAATACAAAAATTAAGGCCTAAAGGAAATATGACATAGAAAGGTCGGTGAGAGAGTGTTCAAAAAATAGTATAAACACTTTAGGCTGTGCAGAATAGTTTCGTACTAGAGTGTTGCAAATTAATGTACAAAAATCTCCCACAATATTTGTTATAGAGCGAAGCACGTGTGTGTGTGTAAGTGATTCCTGGTGTACCCTCAGCTCTGCTCACAGGCCTGCTCATTGTCAGACATTCTCTCTTTAATTATGTTTTGGAAACTTGTTCAACACAGCAATTATGTGTGAAGTGTTTCTACTGCAGACCATTTATACTGCAGCAGAATTGCTCTGTTGCTCCTTTACAAACAAGATCAGTATGACATTGTCAGCATAAAGTCTCCTATGTAATGAGTGCATAATAATGGAAACCATAATAAAGTTTGTGCTACTATAGTGACACATGCAAATGCGTTGTGCCAAGTTTCATGTTATTGATAGCAAACAGCATTCTTGTGTGTCACATGATCCACCTAGTTTAGTATATGCATCTGCAGTTTTCTCTCTTCCCTACAGCAGGTAAAATAAGTATTGAATGTTTCACCCTTTTTCTCAGTAAATATATTTCTAAAGCTGTTGTTGACATGAAATTAACGGTAACAACCCAAGTAATCCATGCATACAAAGAAAACAAAACAAATAAGTACATAAATTAAGGCACGTGAAATAAAATGGAATGACGGTCCCACTTTATATTAGGTGGCCTTAACTACTATGTACTTACATTTAAATTAATCATTTGGTACAATGCACTTATTGTGTACATGCATGTTTTTACATTGTACTTATATTTAAAAAAATTACCTGCACGTAGTTACATCTGTAATTAATTTCTGTAATAACATTTATAATTATACTGCTGACCCATCCCTTACACCTTAACACACCCTTAAACCTACCCATACCACCAAACCTATCCCTAACCTTACCCGTATCCCACCTCAATAGCAGCAAATGTGTTTTGCAAAACAATATGAACACAATAAGTACATTGTACTTATTTTTTGATGTAAGTACATAGTAGTTAAGACGACCTAATATAAAGTGGGACCGGAATGACAAAGTAAAAAGTATTGAACACATGAAGAAAGGGAGGCGCAAAAAGGCATGGAAAGCCAAGACCCCAGCTGAAATCTATCAGTATTTAGAAAGCAATCCTGCCCCTTGTCAGTGGAAATTAATATTAGCTGGTTCAGTCCCAACACCTACCAGGATGATGAAGATAAAACAAGGATGGACATTTCAGCAAGACAATGATCCCAAACACAGCCAAGGAAACTCTCAATTGGTTTCAGAAAAAGAAAATAAATCTGCTAGAATCCAATCAACTGACTTTAATCCAATAGAAAATAAGAACTAAAGATCAGAGTTCATAGAAGAGGCCCACGGAACCTTCAAGATTTGAAGACTGTTTGTGTTTGAGTGGAAGAATGGGCCAAAATCACACCTGAGCAATGTATGCGACTAGTTTGTCCATTCAGGAGGCGTCTTGAAGCTGTCATTACCAACAAAGGCTTTTGTACGAAGTATTTAATACATTTCAGTAAGCGTGTTGAATACTGTTTCCCTGTGTCATTCCATTTTATTACACATAACTTAATTTCTGAACTTAATTGTTTTGTTAAATGTATGCATTACTTGGGTTGTTACCGACATCTGCTGAAAATTTCATGTCAACAGCACCTTTAGAAATATATTTACTGAGAAAAATGGTTATGCGTTCAATACTTATTTTACCCGCTGTATATAAAGCCAACATTTCAGGAGACTTAGAATATAGTGCACAAGTCATTAAGATGCTTTGGTGCTTTTTAGTCCATTTTGAAGCTTGGAAACAAAGACATCCTGCTAATCAGCACATTTCTCTGAGATCAGTGTAGATGTAGGTCAACATTATGTCTCTCTTCACACAGAAATATAAACATATGCACATTATGCTTAATCAGGTCAGTCCTGGTAGTGAATTAATTGAAAACAGTTTTTGTGTTTTAAATATTTATGAATAAACATATTTTAAAATGTACTTAAAAATAGTAAGAAACCAACAAACACTATACAAACACTTCCGCAACTAACAAAATGATGTTTCTTGGATTTCATGAGTGCAGGTTTGTTTTACTCGATAGTACACTTGATAATCATTTTGCTGCTTGCTCAGTTTACTTAAAACATCCTTATGCAATACAATAATTGAATTTCAAGCCTTATTTCATTGCATGCAATCAATTTAATGTTGTAAAATAGAAGTGATCCAATGATCTGTCTCTTTGTGTTGGAACTACACTAAATGAATGTTTTTTGTTTATTCGGGATATGCAGTTTCCAGAATGCCTTGTAGGGACTTTGTATTCTTGCTCAGCAACACAGATGAGATGGGAGTGGGATATGCAGCTGAATCAAGGCTGGAGCTAACCAGGTTCTAGTGACATCTGGATGGGTTTACTGAGGTAGAAACAGGAGAAACAAAGGAAATAATGGTAATGTGAAGTAAATTTAACTTGAATATTATTTGTTTTTGTAGTATAGAGTATTACAGAAATATAAGTTTCCTGAGTTATAATTTTTACTGAGCTTGTGTGAGAAAAACACAGACTTTGATTCATTTGAGACAGGCTTTAATTAAAAAAAAAAAAAAATCTTTTGTGCTCTGCAGAAGAAAAAATCTCATACATGTTTGGAACAACAATGTAATTATTCTGTAAATTTTTATTTTTTGGTGAACCATACCTTAAAGATCAATTTACCATGCAACAAGGATTTTTGTTGTTTGTATTTCCCAAATTCAGCACAAAATGAATACAATAACTTGAATGCTGAAAGAGCCACAATAATGTTCTGTGTTTTGGGTTGGATTCTTTTTTTTTAGTAAGGTGCAAGTGGAGTATGTCAGGACACACTGAAGTTACCCACTCCTGGTGATTCCTTCTGGTTATAGTGGTCAATTATTAAACATCAGATTAAACGTGCAGCACGGTCCTCAGTTGCTTGAATATCTTAATCAGCAAACAGTTGGAATTTCTTTTTCCTAAAAACACTTTCAAATGCTAGCATGAAATATTAACAAAAACTGCAACTGCTACTCGGTTCTAAGTGCGCTGACCTTTGATAAAGATTTTATTTTTATTTTTGTTAACTAAGTCAGTCTGGATGGTTTCTTTGATGAAAAAAGTTTGCATTCTTATAGAGATCTTATTGAGCTCAGTGAGTTGAGGTCTTTTCCAAAACTGAAGAAGAAAATGTTCTCAGGGGTCTTTTTCTCAGAAGAAATGTCTGATAAGAGATGCAAGAGAAAATCTCCATGGCTGTCCATTTAGTCTGTTTAGGAGAAACTATATATAGACTCCATCTTAGCATCTGTACTGTTGATAAATCTCATCTTGAATTCCCCCTTGACAGCAGTGGATTCTTCCATCGTAACCTCACATGTAGGGCGAAGCTGTGTGGTCTCTTTTGGATAGTTGACTCATGCACTTTGACATTGACTGAGGCAAGATGTGCATGTAAGTCTTGTTGTTATCCAGGGCTTCTTAGAGTTGTGTTAAAACATCTTTATTTCTATGCTCATGGGCAATATTTGGTGGTCCTGGATAGATTGCCGGTGGTTTAAAATGTTCTTCATTTTTTGATGCTTTCAAACAGTGGTGTGATTCACTACAAAATATTTGGAAATGGTTTTAAAACTATTCACACACTCAAAGACATCAGGAACATTTCCACTGAGAGACTTTTTTAATTAGACAACATGCTTTATTTTGTGCTCTGAATGGTTTTTGGTAGACTTGATTATAATTTTAGGGATTTTAAGTAATAATACAGGTCTCCTTTTATTGCACAACGCAATTTCATTATAGACATAATGAAGTCGTCCTGTTAACTGAAACTGGGCATAAAAAAAAAAAAAAAAAAACATGGCTAAATAATTTTTACCTAGATTTTCACTGTGTGGAAACTAGGTTCCTCTGATTGAAAAAGAAATGAAACATTTAGCTATTTTTAATTCAATCTGAATCCACAGATGCCCGATGTTCTGCTATGTGTTACACACCAACATAAGAAATGGTCTTGCAAGCCTTCAATGACAAAGACTTAAAAAACACACGAAACAGCATTTGGTTTACCATATACTCTTCATAATAAATAAACATTGGCATGATATTGGTTTTGTCAGGCGTCTTTGGCAAAAACAAACTGCAAAAAAAATCTGCTCAGATGTTTGTCATTAATGCTCACTGTTTCTGTGTTGACACACACACACACACACACACACAACAAGCACTAGTGCTTATCAAATTTGTTTGAAAGGACAAATCTGTGAATAACACAAAAGCACTATGCTACTCCTATTTTATTATCTTATTCAAATGAAGGGTCTATCCACGAGAATCTGACAGTGTGATTGACTGGTATTATGGCCTGGTTTTCTGTAATTTAATATAAATTCTTGTGGTGTCTTGCAATTTGAAACAGACGATTACAGAATAAATGAGATCATATGTTCATTTTATTGTCTTACAACATGAAAGGAGTAGTTGTTGTTTCTTTTATGTCATTATTGCTCTTTTGTATACCACAATGCATAGGAGATTTGGAAATAACATAACTCCTCCATATAACAATGATAAATATTTGGGACATGTCAGAGATGTGATATGGTGAATATTGGCCATTCTTTCAGTGGAGCAAGCAGGATTGCCACTGGTTTGAAATGTACTTCATTTGCTGCTGATTTCAAACAGTGGTGTGATTTACTACAAATTGCTTGGAAATTATTTTGAAACCATTCCCACTCCCATAGACATCAGTAATCTTTCCTCAAAGAGTTTTTTTTTTTTCTTTACCTAATGAAGCTACACACCCTTAATGTTTTTCTTTCTTTATTTGTTTGCTTGTTTGATTGCTGGCCTGCTCTGCATGGTTTTGATAGACCTGGTCCTAATTTTAGGGAGTGTAAGCCATAGTAAAGGTAATAATAAATGTATGATTTTTATGCACAAAGCAGTTGTATTGTAGACATAGTGAAGTCGAGTATCCTATTAATTGGGGCTAGGTGATGTATTGCATGTTCAATATGTTCATGATGAATTTGGTGGCAATATAAAATTTAGCAATATTGTGAATAATATCAAAGCCATGATTTTAAATCTCAGTTGCAAATGGCATTAGAGTTGGTAAATAGTGGCCATGCTTCGATTGAGCAGGAGATCAGCCCCTAATCAAATACACCTGAACTAGCTAATTAAGATTTTCAGGAACTCCTGATCATTACAAAGATATGTGTTAGAAGAAAGGTTGTAACTGATGCTAAATCTCCAGAAACAGGACTGGGCTTACCAATTTACACCGTTTACACACATTTCTCAGAAATTCTATTTAATGCAGTTTCAGGACTAAGCCCATCTGATCTTCTAATAAACCATCAAAGCATAAAAGCAGCTGTTTACTTTACTCTGGTGTTAGTTGATCTGGCTTTCCTCCACCTTCCCAACTCCACCTCATTATCAGGATGGCAACTTTGACCCTGGAGGGCCACTGTCCTGCAGAGTTTAGTGCCATCTCTAATCAAACACACCTGCCTGTAATTTTCAAGTAATCATGAAGAGTTTGTTTGGATTTTTAGGTGTGTTTGATTAGGGATGGAGCTAAGAGTTTAGGGACAGTGTCCCTCCATTGGACCTCATCTCCATGTTGCAGACCTATCCACCTTTTTCCTACGCCCTGTGACATTTTGCGCAAATTATGGGAGTAACTTCTGTTTACACTGTAAACAATCAGCAAAAGGTTCACTGTATGAACACAATAATAAGCCTTTTCAGAACCTGGGTACAATGAGGTGACATTATTACCCTCAACCATTGATCATTAAAGGGAAATTTAAAAGTGTAAAAGCATTAACAAATTACTTTCAACATGCCATGAATAACTCCTAAACATCCTTCTTCTATCCGTAGCAATATTATGTGTTAAATATCATTATAATAATATATGTCTATATTTCGTGACAATTTTTACAGCATCCATGTGAAAACAAACCTGAAAAGCGACATGAGTATTTGGGTAGAAAAATTAAACATTCTTAGTGCATTCCAGGGAATTATTCATGGTTTATATCGTAAATTATATTGGGAGAACAGACCACAAATGCACAGTATGTGCTGTCTTTTTTAATTTACTTACAGTGGAATACAAAGGAAACTTTAAAATAATTAGCAGGAAAATAATGCAGCAGGCTCAAAAGAGCTATTCTATAAATATCGTTGTTATATAACGTCACATTAATATACCAAACTTGACGTTATTATCCTGACTTTTGAAAATAGAAAATGAATGAAAATTTACAGCCCATTCAGTCAAAAGTATGGATAAGAAATATTTGTAGGGCAATCTTATGATTTGAAATGATTTGTAGTCTTTTTGAGTGGAACTTCCCCAAACCAGAAGTGCATCCCATAATTTAAAATTCAGTAGGTTCGTTAGGAAAAAGGTGGATAGGGGGAATTATTAGAGTTGTGTCTCCTCCTTGAGCCATTGTGGAAAGCATGCCAAACTAACCTTTACCTTTGAAAGATTTTATGGTGGTGTAAACCTGTGAATTTTCATTATGCATAAAACATGGCTCATAAAATTGTGACTGTCGCAAGTGCCTAAAGCTGAAAAACTCAGTCCCACTTTATATTAGGCGGCCTTAAGTACTATGTACTTACATCAAAAAAATAAGTACAATGTACTTTGTATTGCAAAAGATTTGGTTACACCTTATTTTAAGGTGACATTGTTACAATGTAATTATACATTTAAGTACTGAGTAATATTAATCAACTACATGTACTTACTACACCGTGTGCCGAATTATTAAGCAAGTTGATATTCTGGTCATATTTTTTTCCAAGAACATTTTACCAATTCCATACCACATCAATCTTAATAACTACTATTGACTTTGTATTTAATCATTTATAAGTGATATATAATTGTCCATGAAGGCTGGAATTCAAAAACTCCTAATATTCAGGTGTGCCAAATTATTAGGCAGATTTTCTTTTACAGATAAAATGATCAAAAAAAAAACAAACAAAACAAAAAAAAAAGATTTAACTCAGACGAAAAAAGTCAAAAATTATTAAATGCCCATGAGAAGGATGCAATACTAATGCAATAATAGAATTTGCAAAGTTAGGGCATGACCACTGGGCAGCGAAATGCTCATTGGGTCAGCAGAGTCAGAAAAAAACAGGTGGAGAAGAAAAGACACTTGTTAACTGCAAAAGAATGAAGAATTAAGGTGAGGAATTAGGTGAGAAACCATCAGGAACCATTTAGTCTCCAGCGCCATCATTTTCCAGAACTGCAACCTTCCTGGAGTCTCCACAAGTGCAATGTGTCAGGTTCTCGGGGACTTTGCTTGGGTAAAAAAATCCTAAAAATGACCCTCACTTAATAAGAATAGCATGCTGAAGTGTTGTGAAATACATTAAGACTGATTTTTTATAGGCTTTATGGACAGATAAGTTTTGAGTGACTCTTGAAGGACCAGCACCACATCCTCTTATACCACTGTTTGAAGAATTGATCTTCCAGAATCTGGCAGTAAGTTTTAGGAGCTCGTATCAGTCAATCTCTGCAAGACAGACTTTTCAGGATAGGAGATGGACTAAAAATGAGCTCCTAAAACGTACTGCCAGATTCTGGAAGATAAATTCTTCAAACTGTGGTACAAGAGGATGTAGTGCTGGTCCTTCAAGAGTCACTCAAAACTTATGAGCAGAATATCAACTTGCCTAATAATTCGGCACACGGTGTATATGGGTATGGTTACACTGAAAAAAATGACTCATTGGATTTACTAATTTTTTTTAAGGTAAGTGGTTGCAATCAATTTATTTTAGCTACATTTAAATAAACAAATTTAGTTGAAAGTTAGTCAAAAAAATTGAGTAAATCCAATGAGTCATTTTTTTCAGTGTAGGATTAAGATTTGGTTTAGGGTTACTTGCATGTAATTATGCATAATTTATTGTTATTATAATAGTAAGTACATATAACATGTGTAACAAGGACACCTTAAAATAAAGTGTTACCAAAGATTTTTGCTGCTATTGAGGGAATAATTATGAATGTAATTACAGAAATTAATTACAGATGTAGTTACATGCAGGTATTTTAAAAATATAAGTACAATGTAAAAACATGTATGTACACAATAAGTGCTTTGTATCAAATGATTAATTTAAATGTAAGTACTTAGTAGTTAAGGCCACCTAATATAAAGTGGGACCAAAAACTCTATTTTAGCAGCTATTTTGTCAGTATTCAGAATGCTTTTGTTTTATTTGAGTTCATTCTGAGAGTATGTCTCTCTAATTTGACATACTCAGTTCAGTTCAGTTCATGGAGCTCTGTACTAAAGTGCTGATAATCTGAATCAGGTGTGTTAGATAAGAGAGACATACAAAATGTGCAGAGCGGTGGGGTGCCAGGACTGGTATTGGGAACCACTGGGTTACTGAGGCCTTGTCCACACTAATAGATTTTCTTTGAAAATGTATCTTTTTCTCTCTGTTTTGGCCTTATGTCTACACTGAGATGGCGTTTTTGTCAAGGAAAACTGAGCTTTTTGAAAACTCTCTCAAAAGTGGATAAATTTGAAAACACCGTTTTCGTATTGTAATGTGGACTGTGAAAACGGAGGCTTTTAAAACCGATACTGCATATTATATCGATATATATCTGTTTATACCGGTATTGCACCTGTTATGTGCTATTCACTTTCACGTTATTGCTACAGATTTGTTACTTTGTACACTCTTCATATCACAGTCCTGCAAAGACGAAAATTTACTCACGATTGCTGTTTGTGGCAAAACATGAGAGCAGTTCGCGTTTTGGATCAGATATACAATCGTGATGAGTGAGTGCGACCTGAACGCGTCAGTGAATGGTGAGATATTTTCCTAGATAAAATGATCTTGCCAGAAGAATTGCATGAAAATGTTTTCTGACGTTTCAGTGTGGATGAGAAACTTTTGGAAAACGCTTGAAAATGGTAGTCTGGACAGAGAGAGTTTTAAAACAAAAACGGCGTTTTCAAATGTACACTCTTAAAAATAAAGGTTCTTTATTGGTAACAATGGTTCTATGAAGAACCTGGAACATCCATGGAACCTTTTTTTTATAGTCAAAAAAGGTTCTTTAGAATTTTTAAAATGTTCTTCAAAATGGTTCTTTTAGGAACTGTTCGCTGAAAGGTTCTTTGGGGAACCAAAATTGGTTCTTCTATGTCATCACTGCAAAAATACCCTTTTGGAACCTTTATTTTTAAGAGTGCATCTGGATTAGATGTAGCCTGAAATACAAATGGCAATCCAGCTCAGCATCCTGTATATGAAGGAATTGTAAAAATCATAAATTACTGGAAAAGTCATGGAATTTATGTAGGAAGTGTAGGATTTAATATCAGTACTCTAGCCACTCTATGTCTTCCATCTTGTCATATCTGTCTTTTCAAGATCTATCATTTTCTTTCTTTTTCAGGATTTTTTTCGGCAATGGACTGGCTCTCAGTGCATTTGCTCCTCTTCTGCGTGAGCCCACTGCCCCCTCACGCCTCTCAGCACATCCGGAGGAAGGACTGCCCGTCCCTGTAGGAATGCCTGTTCGGGCCTGGCACCTGCCTCTGCCCGCGGCTGCTCCCACACCTTTTGCCATTCCACCCCCCACCAGCTCTCGCAGGCTGCTCCATCATGAACGATGAGGTCATCAGCACTAACGCACTGGCCTGGCTGGTCTGCTCGGGAGTGTCCATCCTGGCCAATGCCTGGGGAATCCTGAGCGTGAGCGCCAAGCAGAAGAAGTGGAAGCCTCTGGAATTCCTCATCTGCACCCTGGCTGGCACGCATATCCTCAACATGGGCATCCCTATCACCATGTACTGCGTCATTCAGCTGCGGCGACAGCGCTCCAACTATGAGTGGAACGAAGGACTCTGCAAGGTGTTTGTCTCCACCTTCTACACCCTCACCCTGGTCACCTGCTTCTCCGTCACCTCCCTGTCCTACCACCGCATGTGGATGGTCCGCTGGCCTGTCAACTATAGGTAAGACAAAGGCATGAATAAGAGACATTTTTTCTTATAGTAGGAAATTATTAGCTTTTAATGTTTACTCAGTTACTCATAAATGCTGTTTGGAGTTGCAGGTCAGCAAATGCATACATAGTAAACAGTATAATACTTAGTAGGGATGTGCATCTCCATAACTGAGGCCGATGCGATACGCATCTCTGTGCATAGCCAACGATACAATACATTAAATGGGTAACACTTTAGAATACTGTTCCGTCATTAATGAATAACTACACAAGAACACATGAGTAATGCAATATTAGCACTCTAGTAACTACTAGTAACTAACAAGAAACTCTGATTAATGAATTAGTAAGTGATAGTGCTTAGTCGAATGTGGTAGTTCACTATTAGCTAATCAGTAACTATTACTTTTTCATACCTCCCTAAGAACTACTAAGAACTACTGTATACAGGTTCATAATTAATATGAATAATACATAATGTATAATTAATTCTAAAGTAAAGGCCATGGTAACCCACTAGTAATGACTCAAGTATTACCAAATTCTTCTGAAGGAATTACTAATTATTTGGATCAGTATTCTAAAGTGAAGATCATGATAACTCCCTAGTAATGACTGAAATCATTGTAAGCTTTTGAGAGTTTTGTAAAGTATTGGATAGTAACTATTCAGGTGGTACTACATCCTCCTGAAGGAATTACTAATTTTTGGATCAGTATTCTAAAGTGAAGATCGTGATAACTCCCTAGTAATTACTGAAGTACTTTTGAGGTTTTATAAGGTTTTGGTTACACTTAAATCATTACTGTTATTTGGTAACACTTAAATCATTACTAGTGGGTTACCATGATCTTGACTTTAGAATACTGATCCAAATAATTAGTAATTTCTTCAGAAGGATGTAGTAACACATGAGTCATTACTATTCAAAACCTTACATATATTCAAAAGCTTCCAATGACGTCAGTCAATATTAGGGAGTTATGATGCTTTTCAGTTTAGAATACTGATCCAAGTAATTAGTAGTTCCTTTAGAAGAATTTGATAATTCTTGAGTCATTACTAGTGGGTTACCATGATCTTCATTTTAGAATTAATTATACATTATGAATAATTGATTGAATTAATTATGAACCTGTATACAGTAGTTCTTAGTAGTCCTCCAGGATATATACATAAAAAATAGTAGTTATTGATTAGCTAATAGTGAACTACCAGTTTCAACTGAGCACTATTACTTACTAAATCAATAATCAGAATTTCTTGTTAGGTAATAGTAGTTACTACAGTGTTAATAGTGCATTAGTCCCTTGTTCCTGTATAGTTATTCATTCACAAAGGAACAGTATTCTAAAGTGTTACCATTAAATGTAGTACATATGAAGCAGAAACTGATGCAGCTATTATGATGCACCTCTATTACGATGCAGTGTGATCCGATTTTGATTCGATTCAACACAATGCGATTCAATGCAATATGATGGAACTGAAAAAAAATTATGCTATGCAATTCATTATGGCACAGATAATTCGCTTTTATTTATTTGGTTCAGACAGACAGCAAGTTATAATTTAACTGAAGTGCCTTCTGACATCTAATGCCTCGGTCTCTGCTGTGTTGTGATACATCATATTCACATAGCAGCAGTAGCCAGGAACGCTTGAGAAACAGTTTAAAGAGGAGAAATCAATCTACATATAAAGTATTGGTCACAAAATAATAAATAATAAAAGTATAGCGCATCTACTAATAATTATATAGAAATAAATCGGTTTTTACCTATGCAAATATGTCAGAAACAACGCATTGCAATACAAATGCCAACTTGTATATGATGCACACTTTTTTAAATTGATGCATTGCATTATGAACTTTTATGTAGATGCACCGATGCGAAACGGTGAATCTTACCATGCCTAATACCTAGTATTTCACTTTCTTTGAAATTGTAAGTAATTTATGTTTATGTGTATTGAATGAAACCATAAACTAAAAATTAGCTTGGTCTTTACAAGTTTATAAGTGATACAACACTCATATTTCAAACATATTCAATTCAAGTATGACAAAATATCTGAATAATATACTGTATAAACCAGTGCTGAGTGCTACGATTCTCTCACCCCTCACTGACACACTCAGAGAGGAATCGAAATTACAGACGACAAATAAGAAACACCATGGCAGGTGTCGATTTAAAAGCATGCACATTTCCTACCTTATTTGTAAATAAAATTCATTCTCCAATCCTTCTTCTATTGTTTCAGGTTCATGCAAGTTCTTCCATTGTTACTCAAATGCTAAACCAAAAGTTTTAGGATTTTATTGTTCCTTTTGTTTTCCTCTTGCTTGTTGTTATTTAAAATTTTATATAAATTTAATTTAAAAAAATGTCATTGTTATCATGTTATTCATTTACTTATGAATGTTGCCAAATAACATATATCTTCAACATAGGTACATTAGTCTATGCCAAAAATATAAAAAAATATATGTTTTCAGTGGACTTTTAATGCTATATATACCTTTAAAATGTTTTTCATTAGATTTAGTCTTGCATCAAAAAAAAAAAAAATGTCATTGTTATCATGTTATTCATTTACTTATGAATGTTGCCAAATAACGTATATCTTCAACATAGGTACATTAGTCTATGCCAAAAATATAAAAATATATGTTTTCAGTGGACTTTTAATGCTATATATACCTTTAAAATGTTTTTCATTAGATTTAGTCTTGCATCAAACACAATGTGATTTTCTTTGTGTGTGAAATCACCCATGTGCCAGCAAACCAATGAGAACACGCAACAATCCTGATGAGTTAGAGCAGTACAGCACAGGCACCAAAACTGCACAGATTTACAGAAAATTACCAATGTTTGGCAAATAAATAATTTACATACTTTTTCCCATCATTTTATTATGTAAGCTTTAAGTTACATCTTATATGACAAGAGATTCGTTTATAATCATGTTTACATTAATTAGCCAGTCCGCAATCTCATTCTCTAATGACTTGGGTATGCAGAGCATTCACAGCTTACATGGCCAGAACACCACTGGTATAAACATTACATATTTATGCAAATTAAAAAATAGTAAAATTCTTCTATTATGTTATCTGCAATGCTTTTTCAAGCAACTTGTTGCAAGTGATGCAAAATGACCTTTACTGTTATTCTTTGAAATAACCTGACCAGTGCCCATTATAGCGGACTGAAAAGGACTGAAAAGGACTGAAAAGCCTTCATTTAAACACTTCATTTGATCCAGTTGAGCTCGATCCCAGTGAATTTTGGATCAGATTGTAATAGTTTGTGAAGACTTGAAGTAGTCTGATCAATAAGAAAAAAATAAGCATGATAACATTATGAATGGTATGAACATGAGTACTATTTGTGTATTTACATTTTGTATATATGAACTGGTCACTGGAGAAGACTGAATATTTAAAAAATAAATAGTATATAAAAAAAATAACTTTTTTTTTTTTTAAACGAGTTCCTTTGTTTTAGATCTTATTTGTATTAAGGATTGGCTTCAGGGAGATATAATTTACAGCAGTGGTTTACTGAATTTTATTGAACGCAAATGAATTGAACTCATTCTGTCATTTTAGTCAGATCTGTTATATAAAACAACAACACCTTGTTGATGCAGTCATGCTGGATTTTGGTTTTAAGCCACTGGAAAAAGGTCTGCCGTTGACTGTCACATAAATATAGATTATTAGATGCATTTTCTAGACAGTTCATTTGGAGCTATCTGCCCAATGATTCAGTCTGAGGAGAACTCTCCTTTAATCATAGACGCTTTATCTCAGTCCTCTGTAGTTTGGAGAGACATCAGAGTGTTTTTTTTTTTCCCATTACGTGATTATTATTTATGTCTATCCTCTTCACAAAATGAATGCTTTTCTGGAGTGTAATGATTGCAGACAATGAAAAGAAGCACTAAAATCCATGTTTGGCATCATACTGTAGAGGTGGAAAATTTTAATAAATAATGACGATAAAACAACTGCACAAGACAGAGGACAAAAAATGCTTGTCTGTTTTTATGTTGTCTAACCATGACACAACTGATCATTGTTTGCTTTGTTTTGGCGCTGTGTGCCCATTGTTGTTTATGTTTAAACAGCACAAGCCTCATTCACAGCACAAATTCATAGTGATTATTCACTCTCAGTGGAAATGGGTTTTAATAGGAAATGTGTCTTAACAAGGTTTCATACATGAACATTCATGTTATAAGTTATCGTAACAGATCTCAGAGCATTTCAGTGTAAAGTTATTTGTTTAGATATAATTTCAAATCTTTTATTTCAGAATACAAAGATTTGAAACTTGGTTGATAGTTTTAAAATGCCCATTCTCCAAAATTCAAATTCAAATAAACACTTTTTAATGTTTACTTAGTGGTTGCACTGTTTCTTGAACTGAGCCACACATGCTCAGGGAATTGGCAATAGACACCATGACAATGGCCTAGAGGTGGGAATGAGTCTAGATCTCTTTTTGATTTCATAATGAGTTGCAGAGGAAATGTCACTGTATGAAAATTGTGTGAACAATATTTGAAGAATTTACATTTAATCTCTTCTTTATTCTTTAAGAAAACCTTATATCTTTACATAGATAACAGGACACATTCTCAGGACACATGCCAAGTTGCATGAAATTCCAACCATGGGAGGAACTACAACTGAAAAACTCTTGTAATTCCGCAGCTGTATCATTAATCAAGTTAAACGTACAGTGGCATGTAAAAGTTTGGGAACCAATGCAGAATCTGTGAAAATGTGAATAATTTTAACAAAATAAGAGAGATCATACAAAATGCATGTTATTTTTATTTGGCACTGTCCTTAGTAAGATATTTTACATAAAAGATGTTTACATATAGTCCACAAGAAAAAAAAAATAGCTGAAATTATTAAAATAACCCCCTTCAAAAGGTTGTGAACCCTTGGTTCTTAATACTGTGTGTGGTTACCTCGATGATCCACGACTGTTTTTTGTTTTGTGATGGTTGTTCATGAGTCCCTTGTTTGTTCTGAACAGTTAAACTGAGCACTGTTCTTCAGAAAAATCCTCCATGTCCTGCAGAATCTTCAGGTTTCCAGCATCTTTTGCATATTTGATCCCTTTCCAGCAGTGACTGTATGATTTTGAGATCCATCTTTTCACACTGAGGACAACTGAGGGACTCAAACACAACTATTAAAAAAGGTTCAAATGTTCACTGATGCTCCAGAAGGAAAAATGATGCATTAAGAGCCGGGGGGTGAAAAGTTTCGAACAGGATGAAGATATCCAAATGTTTCTTATTTTGTTGAAATACCTTTTTTTTTTTTTTTTCCATTTAGTACTGCCTTTCAAAAGCAACAGAAGATACTTGCATGTTTCCCGGAAAACAAATTAAGTACAATTTATCTTGATCTTCAAATTCAAAAAGTTTTCACCCCCCTGCTCTTAATGCATCGTTTTTCCTTCTGGAGCATCAGTGAACGTTTGAACCTTTTTTTAATCGTTGTGTTTGAGTCCCTCAGTTGTCCTCAGTGTGAAAAGATGGATCTCAAAATCATACAGTCACTGCTGGAAAGGGTTCAAATATGCAAAAGATGCTGGAAAACTGAAGAATCTGCAGGATTCTCTTGTGGACTATATGTAAACATCTTTTATGTAAAATATCTTACTCAGGACAGTACTAAATAAAAAATAACATGCATTTTGTATGATCTCTCTTATTTTGTTAAAATTATTCACATTTTCACAAATTCTGCAAGGGGTTCCCAAACTTTCGCATGCCACTGTATATTTGTGTTCTTTGGGTCAAAATCTAACATATATTTTGCATTTCACTTGGACAATTCAAAGAACATGGATGCCATCAGCCAATGAATCTTCAGGAGCTTAAAACATAAAATCATAATGGCTGACATATTGATACACAGTCCCTGCATCCAATGTGCATACTATCCATCCTAAATATTATGTGGGATTACAATAAGTGTGTCCCAAAACATAGTATGTTGAAGAGAGAATGCCAAAAGACCCCAGATAGTCTACTATTTTCGATAGATTTTCGAAGTGTGGATCTGTGCACACTCTAATGGCTAATATTGCCCACAACCCATTGTGCTTTGGAGAAGGATTCGGTTCAGAACTACAAACACGAATAAAAAGTGTTAAAAACTAATAAAATGGTGGATGTGTCAGAATGATGTTTAAGTAGAGAGGTTTATATTTGAATGACTAATAATCATTCAATTTTACCTGATCCAAAAAAATATATGTAATGTTATCCATGTTATATTTCATCTTTAACAACAGTGTGGACTTTTATAAAGATCCGTTTGGTCATTAACTTTTAAATGCATCATTATACAAAAATATGAGCAGAGTTCTCTGCATTAAAGACCCCCGGCTGGCAGATCAACGTGCTACTTATTTTCTCTCCGATACGGTAGGAAATTAAATGAAATGAAATGTGGAGGATGTTAACTGTGACAAGATGATTGACAGGCCAGTTTATGGTGACAGGATGCGCATTAAAGACGTCTGTTAAAGCTGCAATGTTATGATGTGATAGTATGTCTCAAAGCTTGTCTACTCTTCTGCTACACACTCAAAAATATGTACTTTTTATTCACAAAAAGAGTACAAACTTTTAGGACGTAGCATAAGTGGGCGAATTTGGATGCAGCAAGTGTCACCATGTGGCTGTGTATCAAATCTTGGGAGAATCGTCTACAAGGTGGCGTTATAATACTGTAAAGCAACTTTGTTTTTGCTAATAACTGTTTCCATGTATGCCAGCTTCAAAATGGTTACTTGCATCAAGCCATACAAAAATGTCTTTTTAATTTTTGCACTGAATCATTAATGAATCATTCTTAGGTGTGGCCCATTATGCCATTATGCCCATTATGTTTTGTGTGCAAAAATCCAAACTTGATGAAAATTAGTGCACATGGAACACAAAATATTCTGAGGAAACATGACAACTTTCATAAATTTCTAATGGATTTTCTAACTACTCTGCCATTTATATCAACGGGAATAATACTGTCGATGAAGGCCATAACACTAATCCAGCAGAGGAAGCCACAGGATAAGAAATTCTTATGTCTATTATATATTAAATATCATATATTAAAAATCTTTGCAAATTGTTCAATAAATTGACTTCTTTACATGATTCCTTGCATGATTCATTGCAAAGAACTAAAGAATATGTGGAAGATCAGCACATATAAAATAGAGAGAGGCAGTTGCTCCTTTGTGCACAACAGTCCTTTTCATGTCCTGCCAGAGAGACAGAGGGACTACTTGTGTTGACTCGCCATGCACACTCATGCTCAAATCTTCAAAAATGCAAGTAGAAATGCACTACTATTAACTCCATATTGCATGATGCATCTTCTCCAACAGACAACATTAAATTGACAAGCTAGTCACCCTCACATTACAATGAGTCCCATACTGCTTATTCAGACAGGTTTGAGTTTGCAAAATTTCTAGCTTTCTGTGATCTTCTGACAGCTGGACAAAATTTAATTATAGGCCAGAGAACTGTTGGGCTTGAAAGTCTCCTGTAATCGAAGGACTGGTAAAGAACTTGACCTGTTCATAAGGTGGCTTGTCCCAGATTCTACTAAAAATGCAAGGCACATTAAATCAGTTCACATCAGATATTCTGACACTGGCCTCAGCATGGTCTGGAAACAACAAGAGGAATGCTATGACAACAAGTTTTAATGTTTCTCAAAACTGTCTAACAAGGACCTTCAACATCTCAGAGTTCAGAAATCTATTACTTGAGCTGCAGGCAGCCAAAACTGAAGATTATCTGCCTAAATTGACCTTCTTAGATATTGTATACGGCATACGTTCTATTCTAGAGAAACTCAATTTATAGGAGAAGTGGATGTTGCAGGGAGCTCCCTGAAAATGGTGTCAGCCTTTTTCCTCTCTTTTCATTCTTCTGTGATTTCATTTGTTGTGAGACCTACATGAGAAATGATCATGGCTTTAACATGGGTATACATACTGCTGCACCATCTAAAGGTTAGAGACTCTTATTAAGGGTATGTAGAGTGCCTGTTACATTCACAAAACATAAACAGACAATGCCACACAAATGGAAAAAAAAAAAAAAAAAACATCAACAGACAATGTCCAATCCACAAAAAGCCACATCCTCTAAGAAAATCTCAAGGTTTTAGAGAAAGGACCATGGAGGAATGAAAAGCCTGAGAGAACTCCATATGCCTTAGATGCTGCTTTTCAATTACACATTTACAGTATATAGCTGCACTTCACACTTACCCAAAAAAGCTATGGCGGGGAACAAGAACATCCAGATAACAACAGCAGAAATTCATGCTCAAACATATGCCTGTAAAATGTGTACCTGAAAGGTGAGCCACAGAACAAACAGAAGGTTTATGCTGTCATAGATTACCAGAGTAATAGGGGTCTGGTGAGATCGGCCTTCTTTGAGATGTTTAATGTTGCAGATACAGCACCTTACATGCCTAGGGCATGTGCAGGCTTTATTCAGACTGAAGGACATAGAGCTGGAGGTTTTATGGTGGAGTCTTTTGATGAAAAACATGTCTTCCTCTTTCAATACTTATTGAATGCAATATACACCCAAACAACAAAGCAGTGATTCCAGCTCCAGAGGCAGCACAATACTGCAATCACTTAAGATCTGTAAGATCCAAGATTCCATGTCTGGATCCCAAGGCTGAAATTCTGATTCTTCTTGGAAGAGTCCTCATCCAGGTGCTGGAACAATGCAACTGAACACAATATGCTCACTTTGCCCAGAGGTATGCCTTAATGAACCTCACAAACCTTCATCACTTGATGTTTCTGAAACACATTTTAGAAAATGGGCATTCTAGCCCCATGAGTCCATGTCCAAACATGGAAGAGAAAGCCATTAGGTTTCTCAAAACCACTCAGGAAATGCTCATTCCTTAGTTGATCCTGAGCTGGTTATAAGCTGGTCTTGAGCTGGTCCTGAGCAGAAGCTAGTTGCTTAGGACCAGCTTAGGACCAGCACATGACCAGCTAAAACCAGCACATAACTATCTTATGGTCCTGATAGTTAAAACCAGCACATAACTATCAGGACCAGCTTAAACCAGCTCAAACCAGCTGCCATGCTTCAAAACATATCAATATGCGTATTCTTAAGATCGCTTCCTATAAGGTGAAAGTCATGAGGACATTTCCTGCAAAGAATCTTGCAAAGGAATTAAAGATCTAAACACTGACTTGCCACCAGTTCAGAGAAGCTTAGGGGAGAACTTGAACATGTCTGAAGATATGTTCATGTGCATCGTTAAGGCACACAAAGAAGATGGAATCAGTGACAGGAATAGAACAGTATTTCAGTGACAATGGATGTTCTTGGGTGTTCAAGTCTGCTTACTTATGTCACATGGGTGTAAATTGTGAGCATATTGGAGTCTCAATATGATTGCGGCTTGTAGAGCTGTCCCAAGAGATTTAAATCACCTTCATGGCAGAGGTCACAGCCATAGTCAATGCTCGCCCCTTGTACCTGTGTCAACAGATCCAGATGCTCCATTTATTCTGACATCAACAATTCTACTTACTCAAATTTCTGAAGTTCCTCCCCTGCCAAACAATTTCAGTGAGAAGGACCTCTTCAGTCATCATTGGAGGCAAGTCTAAAGCTTGGTCAATACATTCTGGCATCGCTGGAGAAAGGAATACCTCTCAACTTTACAAAGCTGCTGAAAATGGCAGAATGAGAACTCTGAATGAGAGAGATATATCTATATAGTCAAGCCAAGAGAAATGACTACACTGTTTTAAAAAATGGTCAAATGACTGGCAGCAAAATAAAAGCTTTAAACAAACATGGCAGCTTTAAATAAAATGCAAAAAAAAAAAAAAAAAAAAAAAAATTCTGATTAAAATAAAATGGTCAAATGACTGGTAGGGATGGTTGCCGAACAAAAAACGTAAAATTATAGTACAAAAATTTGTACAGAAAATTTTATTAAACATTTTACAGAAAAACTGTTGTTTTACTGGATCTTCCTGAATTACTACTTTAACATAAAATGTTAATTTCTTACAGTTTACAGTTAACATGCAATAACACACATGCATGTGCACACACATTCTGGTCCATCCTGCACTGAGGCTCAGGCTCTACTCTTCAGCATAATGGTAAGCCACAAAACTCAACAGAAACCCTTTAAATCCCAACAGAACATAAAACACTTCAGCAAATCTCAGTAGAGGATGATTGAATAACTCCGCAAACAACATTACCAGCTTCCATTACTAACCAGTTTGACTTTATTTCTTTCAAGTTTTTATTGAGAATTTAGCTTTATTGAAAATAATACAGTTTGATCTCACCGTGATGGAGATCAGTGTTTGATTTAGTTGGACTCTTGACCTTTGAATATTAAATTTTCTCTGGCTACTTAAACTGTGTGTTTCTGAAGCATATTTGCTATAGCAAAAACATCACAAAATCAAGATAAGTCACAAAAAGCTTTGTGTTGATTGTCACCATTGTTGAGATTCATACACTGATTCTTGATGTATGTGTGCATCTAAAAGTCACAGCTCAAACTTTTTTTTATTATAATGACTTTAAAAAATCTGAATGTCTTAATGGCATACTAGTTTGCTAGTTATAGTATGAAGCAAACTTGGATGAACATCAGAAGGTATCTTGTTTCAACTGCAGATTCTGCATTATCATTGGTCAGATTGCTTGTCATTCAAATTCCTGGCAAAGAGTAAATTAGTTCATTTGATTTGAAGCTTTGAAAAGGTTAAGTTCACCCATCACTAGAACATATTTCAGAAACACACAGTTAAAGCAGCCAGAGAAGACCTCTTGGAAGACCTCAAGGGTTAAGTAAAGCAAACACTGATCTCCTTCTTGGTGATATCAAACTTTATAAATTTCAATAAAACATTAACATCTAAACATCTATTAATTCTCTTTCTCAGAAAGAACTTTTGTATGAAATGAAGTCAATTTGGGCTGCATTTCCCAAAAGCATCGAAAGCCTAAGTTGATTGTAGAACCATTGTCACCACTTACAACTTGGGTTTATTATGCTTTTGGGAAACACAGCCCTGGTTAGTAATAAGTAAAGATGCTGAGATCTTGAGAGATCTGTTAGTGTTTAAGGTTCTGTTGGTGCAAGTCATTTGACAATTTTTTTTTTTGGTAACAATTTCTTTTCTTTACAGTGAAGGTGTTTGGTCGTAATAATTCTTGGAAAACCTGTAAAATAACATTGTTTTTTTCTGTTGAATGTTTAATGCAAATTTCTGTAAAAGTTTTTGCATTTTATTTAAATTAGGATATTTCACTTTTTAATTTTAGAGTTATTGTTTTGGCATTGCCATTGCTGCCAGTCATGTGACTTTTTTTTTTTTTTTTAGCAGTGTGAGCAATGGTGCCAATTTTACAGATATTGTTAGCAGGGGTGGCGCTAGGGGTGGGCTAAGGGGGCTGAAGCCCCGGATGTTTTCAGTAAGGCCCCGAATGTTTTATTACTATAGAGCTTGGGAAACTACGTCACTGCGCATTGCATTCCGGGTAGTCGCCGCCATGTTTTAGGACACGCTCATCAGCCGTCAGGATATTAGTATTTGCAATAACAAACAGGAACAATGATGGACTGAACGTCGGTAAGATTCCATATCGAGAAAAACTGAACAAGGAAGCAAAGTTGCGGTACTTAGAAAAAATCAAGATAATCAACGAACTTGATCCGTACGAACACACAAAGTGGTCCGATGATCTTAACGAGCTACTGAACGTAACCTTCCCTGACATACGTTCATACCTTGTTTGTGGTGTCAGTGCATACACATTTGAGCAGTTTAAAAATGATAAATCACTTGAGGCCCACCTGCAATTCACAAACGGCTGGGTGCAGTACCTTAAAATTTTCCGTGTCAACGAGCAGAAAATGGTTGTTCGCACAAAGGTATGTATCAAAAACACACCTCTGTCAACTGCGGTCAATTGAGCCGTCATCTGTGAACACCCGGTCAAGCCAGCCACCACATAGATTTTGCTGCATGTCTGTTTGTGGAATTACAGTGTTGTGATACATGAAGCTTCCAAAAAGCTTCTTTCTCAGCTTTTTGGCCACGCCACGCATTCCTACTGTAATTCAAAAAACAGAACGAGCATTCAAATCCAGGCAGCGACTGACTTGACCAAATGTTCGCAGATGACGGCTCACTTGACCGGGGCCTATATACCACTCATAACTTAATTTTCATCTGCAGAACATTTTAGTCATGACATTCTATATCTATCTATCTATCTATCTATCTATCTATCTATCTATCTATCTATCTGTATGTCTGCCTATCTATCTGTTTATCTATCTTGTGTGAGGCCTGTTCTTATAACATGATTGGAGATATTTGTGTCATTAATTATTCATTTTGTAGTTACTTTAGTATTATTTATATCTTAGGTTTTGCACTCTCAACGCCTTAATGAACCTCCGCTCAAGCCATGGGTGATCCTCAGCTCCAGTGGCCAAGTGGAGTGTGCACACTACACATGCATGGCTGGCATAGCAGAGTCTTGCACACATGTTGGGGCTCTCCTTTTTAAAATCGAAGTGGCAGTCTGGATACGGGAGACCAAGACTGTCACTGCTACATTTTACACCTGTTGTATTTGCACTACAGTAGCACTGACCTTGTAACTTCAGTAAGTGTTTTTCTATTTAATTGTTTTACTTATTACATTATTATCTTTGTTTTTGATACTTGAAGGTTACACCACTGCTACATCTTACACCTGTTGTATTTGCACTTCAGTAGCAGTGTGTCAAAAACAGGGACGGAAACAACAGGTAAGTGAATAATAGGCAGGTTTATTGAATAGCTGGGGATGGGAGATCGTGGAGAGCAATGGCAGGTGAGTATAAATAAAGAAACCAGTTCTTGGGGCTTAGCTGAATAATGAAAGACTGTCTCTTTGCAGGTTTGCTGGTGCTGAGATGTCCAGGAATGAGGGGGATCAATGGAGGAGGTTCACTGGAGTAACTCTGGAGGTACATCTGGAGATCAAGAGGTAAGTAAATACAGGTTAGTATCGTAAGGGAGTCAGGCACAGTTCGGGGTAGTGAACGGTAGACCGGACGATGAGTGTCTGAGTGAAGCGTGTATTTGAAGGGGTGCTGATTAGTGGCTGCAGGTGCGGGTGATCAGTATTCAGGTGATTGTGATCTGGTGATTGTTGTGGCCGGTGACTGAAGTGACTGTGATTGTGAATTCCTGACACTACGCCCTCCTCCAGGGGCAGCTCCCGATGCCCTCATGCGGCGATGGGGGCGACCATGGCCTCTAGTTGCGGGATGATCAGGGTGGACACGATGGAATTCCTCCAGTAGCATGGGATCCAGGATATCGTCCTGGACCACCCAGGAACGTTCTTCAGGTCCATAGCCTTCCCAGTCGACTAGGTATTCGAGCCGGCCACCCCGTCGCCGTGAGTCCACGATGTCTCTGACCTGATATATGGAAGGCTGGTCCAAGATTTCTGGAGGAAGAGGCTCGTCTGGCTCATGGGGTTCTGGAGTGGAAGGAGAGAAGGGTTTAAGGAGGGAAACGTGAAACGTGGGATGAATTCGATACCTGGGTGGCAACTGGAGCTGGCAGGTAACCTCGTTGATCTGCCTCTGTATTGTGAACAGACCGATGTAGCAGGGACTCAGCTTCCTGCAGGGCAGGCGGAGGCACAGATCCTGGGTGGATAGCCATACCTGGTCTCCTGGATGGTAATTGGGAGTTGGGGCACGCCGGGCATCTGCAAAGCTTTTATGTCTCCGCACTGCCCGTTGAAGGTGGATGTGAGTCCCACACTCTCTCGCTCACTCGGAACCAGTAGTCTACAGCAGGAACCTCCGAGGGCTCTCCTGTCCACGGAAAGAGCGGGGTTGGTAGCCGAGTATGCACTGGAAGGGCATGAGGCCAGTGGTGTTCTGTCGGAGGTAGTTTTGTGCATACTCGGCCCATGGGAGGAAACGGCTCCAGCTGTATTGGTCTTCTTGGCAGTATGCTCGGAGGTAATGTCCGAGTTCCTGGATCTTCCGCTCAGCCTGGCCGTTCGTCTGTGGATGGTACAAGCTCACCGTGACCCCCAGCAGATGGAAAAAGGCTTTCCACACATGGGAGATAAATTGTGGGCCCCGGTCAGAGACGATATCCTCTGGTATTCCAAAATTCCTGAAGACATGGATAAACAGCTGTTCTGCGGTTTCCAGGGCAGTTGGCAATCCACGGAGGGGAATTAACTTGCAGGTCTTTGAGAAGCGGTCCACTGCCACTAGGATACATGTGTGGCCTTCGGACTCTGGTAAGTCAGTCACGAAATCTATTCCCATGTGAGACCAGGGTTGGCGAGGAATGGGCAGGGGCATGAGCTTGCCCACTGGAAGGTGACGAGGGGTCGAAGACATGGCACAGACTGAGCAACTGCGGACGTACCTGTGGACATCACGAGACATACTGGGCCACCAGTACCGAGCTTGGAGGAGCGAGAGGGTCCGTTGGCTGCCTGGATGTCCAGAGCCCAGTACAGTATGAACTGAGCCCAGAAGAGACTGCCGTTGGGATGTAGGAATGAGGGTTTTCCCTTCTGGGCCTCCCAGCGGAGCGGGTTCGGTTTGAGTGGCGGCTCTGATCTCTTCGTCGTTCTTCCAGAGGATGGGGCTCACAATGAGGGCTGGAGGGAGAATCAGCTTGGGATCTGATGGTGCATCGAGGGAATACATGCGAGATAAAGCATCAGCTTTGCAGTTGCGGTTTCCTGGGCGATAGGTAATGATGAAATTAAACCGGGTGAAAAACAGAGCCCAGCGGGCTTGTCGAGGATTGAGTCTTTTGGCCTCACGGAGATATTGGAGGTTTTTGTGGTCAGTGATGACAGTGAAAGGATGGTTAGCTCCCTCCAGCCAATGCCGCCACTCTTCTAGGGCTAATTTGATGGCCAACAGCTCCCTGTTTCCGATATCATTGTTCTGCTCCGCTAGGGTCAGTTTCTTAGAGTAATATGCGCAAGGCTGGGGGCGTGGAGGCTCACCCAATTGCTGGGACAGCACGGCTCCGTCTCCAGTGGTGGAGTCGTCCACTTTCATCACAAATGGTACATGGGGATCTGGATGATGAAGGATGGGAGCCGTGCTGAATGCGACCTTGAGTTTCTCGATGGCTTCGTGGGCGCTGGTGTTCCAGGACAGGAACTTGGGCTTTCCTCTGAGCATCGTGGTCAATGGAGCCGTATGCAGGCTAAAATCCTTGATGAAACGTCGATAGAAATTAGCAAACCCCAGGAATCTCTGAAGCTCCTTGACTGACTGAGGAATTGGCCGCTCCGCGATGGCTGTCACCTTCCCCTGGACCATCTGAATTCCCTCCTGGCCGATGATGTAGCCGAGGAACTGCACAGTGGGATGGGGCGTTGGCAAGGCCATACAGCATTACAAGGTATTCTTAGTGGCCGGAAGGGGTAATGAAAGCCGTCTTCCATTCATCGCCTACCCGGATTCGAACGAGGTTGAACGCACTCCGCATGTCCAGCTTGGAAAAGATGCGTGCCCCACGGAGTTCCTCGAGAGCGGCAGGGACCAGGGGAAGTGGGTAAGGAAGCTTGACCGTCTGGGAGTTCAGAGTTCTGTAATCAATACAGGGCCCCATCCTTCTTACCTATAAAGAAGGAACTTGAGGCCACCGGAGAGCTGGATGGCTGGATGAATCCTTGGCTAAGAGCCTCCTTGATGTACTCCTCCATAGCCTTGCGCTCCGGGATGGACAGCGGATATACTCTACCCTTGGGGAGTTTATTTCCAGACAGCAAGTCGATGGCGCAGTTCCATGGCCGATGAGGTGGTAGTTGGGTGGCTGCCTGCTTGCTGAAGACATCCTGAAACGCCACATAATCAGATGGGATGGAGGGAGTCACACTGGGCTCAGGACTCTCAATACACGTGGAGGCGATCTGGACAGCAGGTGACTTCTGGATTGGACGTGGGAGTTCAGTGAGACAGTGTTGGTGGCAGAATTCGCTCCAGTGAATAACCTCACAGGAGTCCCATCTGATCTCTGGAGAATGGAGGATGAGCCAGGGATGTCCCAGGATGATGTCCACCGTGGGTCCCTCCAGTACCAGAAATGTGATTTCCTCTTAATATAAGTTACCAATCCTGAGTTTTAATAGAGGAGCCTCATACCGCACGTGCCCACGTCCTAGTGGCTTTCCTTGAACGGTTTCGACTCGGAGATCCTGGGCATGGCGACGGCGAGGCAGATGCAGGCGACTTAGAAGGTCCTTCGATATGAAGTTGCCCGAGGAGCCTGAGTCAACAAGGGCTGAGGCTGTAACGGAACGGGCTGGAGTAAATAGTTGCACTGAAAGCATAGATAGCGTGGAAATTACTGTATCTGACTGAACGGTACTCACCGCAGGACGTGGGGGTCGGATGGGGCAGGTCCTGATGTGATGATCGGTAGCGGCACAATAGAGGCAGAGTCCAGCCGCAAGTCGGCGAGCGCGTTCGGCATGAGAAAGCCGGGTAGAATCCACTTGCATAGGCTCTGGTACTGGGGAACTGGCGGCGGGTGATACAGACTAGTGAGCGGCTTCGGTGGTGTGGCAAGCGGCTACGCGCTGGGAGATTCTGTTGGCTCTTTGCATGAAGCTCTCCAATCCTACGGAATCATCATAAATCGCCATATGAGCACGAATACTGGGATCCAGTCCTTGTCTGTATGTGCTGAGAAGCGCTGCCTCATTCCATCCACTAGTCGCCGCTAGCGTTCGAAACTACAGGGTGTACTCGTTGGTGGAAGAGTTGCTCTAGCTTTGAGATTTGATGCTCTTTCAGTGCGAATTTCAAAGCAGTCCACAATAACTGCTACTTCAATTGCGAAAAGCCTCTACAAACTGATGTGGCATGGTGGCCTGCAAAGCAATGTCTCTCTTTCCAGTGCACCAAGGGTTTGAGATGTCTAAACATTGTACCTATGGTATCTCTGAACGTGGTGGACACAGTCTTTCGATCCACAGAGAAGAGGTATGCAATGTGCTGTATTGGGAGATTCAGCCTGAGGCGCATCAGTGTTGAAAGGAGCATCTGAAAAGGTGAGAGTTTTCGGCCAGTCTGTGGCAGGCAGGGAAGAAGTTGTGTCAGCACACCCATCAGAAGCACAAAACATGGAAGCCCAGTGTAGTATTTCACCTTTGCGTCTTCATCTTTAAAAGTATCCTCATCCATTCTCTTTTGGGCGAGCTCTTCCTTCAGTCTCCTGTTCTCCTCCAACAAACGGTTAATTTCAGCATGCCTGCAGCTACAAAGATGGCATTCCTGCTGTTCTGCAGTGTCGTCATTTGAGTCTGCATCATCCATTTGTGAAGCATCATCTGCTGTTGCAGCTTCATCCATCTGGCCAGCAACATCTAGTGGAGCAGCTGCAGGTGCAGCGTGATCCCCTGTGACAGCTTGCAGTCTCCTTGTACTCCGGTTAAACTACACAGAGTGCGTTGCTTTAACTTCTGTGTGCCTGAGATGCAATGATGGTACCCAGTCGGGATCACACTCTAGCATTTCATAGGCTGGTTTACCTAAAAATAAAAGATCAAATTTATTTCAATAGTTATGTAGTTATTTAGCCAGTTACCAATGTTTGTCAAGATTGCGGGTAAACATGAGGACATGACTCAAATGCAGAATGCAAAAGGGCCTTATTGAATAATAAAACAAAAAACAAACAAAACAACACCATGAGGGAAAACTTAGAAGCAGGGCAGACACGAGGACACATTTGATGACAAACTAGCACAGGACAGAAAGCACTGGGAGAATAAATAGAGACGCAGGGTAAAGAGGGGTGACAGGTCGAGCAACTAAACCAATAATCAGGTAACAAGTTGAGCGGGGATAGACAATAGACATGAGAGCACATAGCACATAGAAAAAAAAACCAAGAATACACCAGACCAAAGAGACAAAACCCTGACAGTGTTAGCTACTAAAGTTAGTGGTGTAACAACAAATTTGTGTTTGCATTGCTAGCGGTAAAAACAAATAAAAACAATTTAGACATGTTTTGTTTATAACTTACCTTTGTGAAAATGCCGTGAACAAACAAACGTGTCGAGGAATGTTGATGAAGGTGATGGTTTTCCTTCTTACTGCTGCTACCCAAGCCATGCGACACCGCTTTGTTAACTCGTTGCTGACGTCACGTTCCCAGACCAGTTTTGCCAACTAATTTTCAGAGGAAGTTGCTAAAGGAAGGTTGATTTGTTGCTAAAAGTTGCTAAATGATGTCATTGTGTTGACGTCATTACGTAATCACAAAACAAAATTGTGTCACTACATGAAATCTCAGCAAAAAATATAATTTATGTGTATTAATTTAGATGTGTTCGTAAAATAATATAAATGCATAATATAATATTAAAATGTAAATAACCATTTTTATTAAATACATTGAATTATTGAAAACTCACACATTTTTGAACAATTACAATTTATTTATTTTTTGTTAGCTAGTAAATAACAAAAACTACATATTCTGAACAATTATATTTTTAAGTGGTGTATTAGTATTATGGGTGTATTATGCTACACTCTAAGAAAAGTCTGTAAAATAGGGCACAATCTACTATGTTAATATGAAGTAATTTTCTGTATTGGTTTTTCCAAAAGTTTTTTACCTGCAATTTTAATTATGCATTGTAATTTGTGTTCACAAGTTGTGTTGAGGTTACAGGGTTGCAATGGATAACGGATAATGTCCTAGAAAATTACTAGTAGGCTACTTTTCCATTTTTGTTGATAATTTTCTTACAATGTACTAACTGATCAACAATCGCAGGTACAAGCTGCTAACAAAGTGTATAATAAATGAACAATTATTAAATTACTAAATTATTTCATTATTAGTATTAAATTAAATAATTGCAAATAGCAATTAAAAATAAAATAACTTAATTCACGTGTTGTGTGTACTGCTTGGCATCTTTGGTTTTCTCTTTTTGTGTAATTTAAATGGTAAATGTGTGCCTTTTTTATCGTTTGTTTCACTTATCAAAAGTTGCTAAAAGTTGCCAAATAAATTTTAAAAATAGCTAAATTTGTTGCTAGGTGCTTTTGGAAGAAAAAGTTGCTAGAGTAGTCTGAAAAGTTGCTAAATTTAGCAACAAAATTGCTAAGTTGGCAACACTGTCCCAGACTCTATGAGTTTTCATGCGCTTTAAAATAATTTCTAAAACCTTAGATTTGCTCTCTGCACATTTACCAGCGTCTGCTAATATGTTGTCATTCACTCCTGACAAGAACCGCCACTTGAGGCTTGGACTGAGCGACATGTAAACGTTAAAAGAGTTACAGCAGCTGCTTCAGATATCTAATTTACTATATAACTTATCGCTATAATACCAATCTTGCTCATTTTTACTGAGGTCTGTCACTGCGAAGCAATAAATACAGATATTTATTCAATTATATGCAATCTTCCTATAGGACACACACGTATTTAGAGCGATTATATAAACGGTTTGGTTAGCATATATAGTCTGTGGCAGGCAGAGTTCGTGTCAGCGCAACAATTTAATAAACAAGAAGTTAATACTAAGTGGCTTAAATTGTAAAGATAATATTGTCTTGTTTTGCACTAAAGAAAAAAGCTATGTTGTGCGTCTCAGCGGCCACACACAGCGGTGTTTCCTTAATGAATGAATTAGCGTTTAGAACTGATCCATTCATAAAAATACAGTAGTTTCTTCATTCCTGAATGAATCATTCGTTTTGATAGAATCGATTGAATAAAAGACTCAGCGACTCACTTATTAAGTGGCTTACCGCCACCTACTGGCAATCGTAGTTTCATATTTAAAAGTATTCAATTTTGTGTATCAATTCATATTTCTGTATACCATTTTTTTATGTTTAAAACATTAATTAATTATTTATGAAAATTGTAAGTGCAGTGTAAATGCATGTGCAAGTGCTAAAAAATAAGCGAATAGAATCCTTCATGTTTAATTATACTAGCTTTAAAAAAAAAATATATATATATATATATATATATATATATATATATATATATATATATATATATATATAAAGTTTTATTATTTATTTATTTTTATTTTTTTGTGTATTCATGGTTGTCTCTGGGCTAAGCCCCGGATATCTACTCGCCCTAGAACAGCCCCTGATTGTTAGTAAGGGTCAAAGAGGGATCATCTAAAGTGTTTCTCTGATACTGGCCTAATGTCTCCTGAGTCTGAATGGTTAATGTTAATTTAATTTCAGTCTGCTTAATTATAGCATCTAACAGATACCTGGCAGAGAGTGTACTATTCTAGCATAGTTTATTTTAGAGCCACTAGGTGGTGCTATTTTGTGTATGTTTTAGATGTTAGTGAGTTAATCTCTGACCTTTGTAGCAGCCTCACATTTTACTCAGCTGGTAATGGTAGTCATACAGTTCAAGCAGCTATCTTCATTAGTCCATCGTTTTTGCAATCATTTATGGAAAACTATTTTTACTCTGTACTCTGTTTACTCTTTTTATTTGAATTGTCGGTGCTAATAAATCCATCCTTCAGTTCAATTTCACCAGTGAAAGGCTAGTTCTAGCCTTTTTGAAGAAGGGGAACTCATTTACAAGGTCAGAATATTTATTGTTCGAAAATGTTTATTTATTTGTGCATAGTTTGAAATGATATTTTTTAGAATTTTGATTTAACTGTCAAAATGAATTAGCTAATGTGCATTACCTCTGTCATTACTAGTTGGAAAGAGACACACTGATGAGCACATTTTAATAGTCAGGGAGTGGATAACACTGTCACCTGTTGGAGTTTGAGTTCCTTGCCACTACCATCTTTGGCTTGCTTAGTTGGGGTCTAAAAGACACTTAATCATTGATTAATATCATCGATTTGATGACACTATTCTATGAGAACAAAGCTTGAACAGAATTGAGTTGAATAGTGACACTACTGGCTTCTGCTTTATATTTGAATCAAATTTATTAATAATTTACAACATAAACACTTATTGAACTCTATTGATTCAACACTGAACTGAGCTTCACTGTACTTAATTGTACATTGAGGACCAGTTACTGCCTATGTACAGTGTTTCAGATTGGTCACATATGGGATTCAGTTTCAGTTAGATGCTGACAATGTAGGGAGTAGTCAACAAGTCAGCTCATGAGTGTATGAACAAAACCAGTGTCCGCTGTCTGCTGTACAACACAGTCGAGACCTGTATTGGGATGGATAATCATTTTATGAGTCTTTATATCATATGATTGCTCAACTTTTAGGAATATGAGGTTTATAAGGTATAGTTTATGCTGATGCTGTTCTCTTTTGATGTTCTAGGATAATCATTTATAGTAATTCCTGAGGCATTTCACGAATGGAGTCCCTGATCAACATATGTAAACCTCATTCAACATTTATAGGACATTCTGCAGTGCACAATGCCTATCAGATTTTCCTCACTGCTCAAAGAACTGGAGGCTTAACTTGAATTAAATCATTTCATTAGGACAGACCTTATATGACACAAGTGAAAACAATGCTTGAAGGCCTAAACGTACAATTTGCTCTATATGTTGTGCTTTCCCCCAGTGTTTCATCGGTTAAATTGATCATTTTTACATTTTAGTTACAGAGGACTCCAGAAAGTATGCTTTGTTCTAAACTTAAACACTTCAAAAACGTTTCTTCTATGTTAGTTTAAAAATACATTTTATGTGATATATTAACATTGTGCTGTATCCCAGCAGGCACACAACGTCATAAGACGTTGATATTTGGTTAAATTTTGGTTGCGACGTCGGGTGACCAAAATTCAATGTAAATTCAACATCTAATGTCAATGTTAACTTGATGTCCAATACCGACGTCAGCTGACTTTGAGATTTTGTTGTTTTTAGGTTGTGCAACCAAAATCAAACGTTAAAGTCAACGTCAAATTGACGTCAAATATTGACGTCAACCCGATTTTCATTTTCAACCAAAATGCAACGTCTGTCCGACGTCATGTCCAACGTCAACCTGACGTTATATAGACGTCTGGTGCCTTAATTAGTCAAACTCTTAAATTCTTCTTCATGAGTAATGGTGCAGTACGGCATTTACAGTGGCCAACATGCTAAAACCTTGACCCCCTGGTTTAAACCAAGAAAAAATGATTAAATGATACTACAGAAATTTAAGTTTATAACATTTTGTACATTAAAAAGCACATCTTCACAGAAAGGAATTGTGAATTATGAGAATTATGATTGTGATTTTTTATTTATTTATTTTTTTTTTTATTGTGGCTCTTGTTGAGGGAAAATGTTAATTAAACTAGTTGTCATATACTGACATTTGCATTCACTGTAAAAAAAAAAAAAAAAAAGTTGTTAATAATGACTTGAGCTTCCGTGTCCTACGGTAAAAAAATCTTTATTCCTCTTTGCTGACAGAACACTGTGAAAAATGTATTTCAGACATGAGCAGTACTTTAGATAGCATTCCACCTTTAACCATAAATCATATTTAATAAATATTTTATTTTTTATTAAAGATTTTAGTCTTATGTAATTCAGTCAAGGAAATTTCTAATCAGTGCTGTGCTTTTAAGCAGAAAGTTAGCTTAAAGTCAACATAAAACATTATTCACAACCAGTGCTGGGTAGTAACTGATTACATGTAATCTGGATTACGTAATCAGATTCAAAAATTAAGTACTTGTAATTAGAGTACATTACATTTTAAAATGCTCATAATCTTCTTTTTTTACGGATTACATGATTACATATTATTCACTCAATGGCAGTAAATTATTCATAATTTATTGACTCTCCCTAGTTCTTGTTTTTTCCTCTTTTAAACTTTCCTTTCTAAAAATGCTACTGTCATACCATTCAGTTTTGATTATATTCACAAAGACAGACAGAAAATTTTTATTTTTCTTTGCTTTTTTTATATCAATATGGTAAGTTTGATGGTAAGTTTAAAATAAGTTTGATAAAAAAAAGTAATATAAAAGTAATCTAAAAAGTAGTCAAAATACATTACCTAAAATGAGTAACCTAGATTACTTTACTAATTACAGTTTTTATCATGTAATCTGTAATCAGTAATGGACTACAATTTGTAAGTAATCTACCCAGCTCTATTCACAACCTATTTTACTTCTGTAATGTGACATATTTCCGAGTTACATTTAACATTCAATAAGAAAAAAATAGGGTTGAACTTGATTCTATCAATCAAGAATTGACTGGATCTTGATAGGTGGGTGTTACATAGGGGAGAGGTGGGATCGTAGTAACACTTTTGTTGTACCGTCCGTAACTCAGTCTGTTTTTGTTTGTTTGTTTGTTTGTTTGTTTTGTTTTTGCAATATTTATCTCAAACATTGATATAATTTTCCCACTGTGTAAATGTGTAATGGTAAGTACAAAGGCTGCTGTTGTTACATGAGTTGTAACAGTGGACGAGGTGAAGTTAAACAACTGTTAGAAAAGTGTGGCACAGTGGTAGACAAGGTTTGATGTTTATTTCATCCCTGTAAATGGTTTCCAACTGATGGTGATACAATTCACCTTGTTGTTACAACCATCCTCAGTAAAATTAACTGGATTATTGATGTGGCAAGAACACAAGAATTTTTTTTTTTTTAGCTCAATGATGTAATCTAGTTTTTTTACCTTCTTATATACTAGTATATTCATTATAGTATTATTAGTATTACAATTCTTAATCTCTTTTATCTTCTACCAGGTTGAGTAACACCAAAAAGCAGGCTGTCCATACTGTCATGGGCATCTGGATGGTGTCGTTCATTCTGTCCACCTTGCCCGCTGTGGGCTGGCATGATACCACCGAACGCTTTTACACCCACGACAACTGTCGCTTCATTGTGACCGAGATCGGCTTGGGCTTTGGCGTCTGCTTCTTGCTGCTGATCAGCGGGAGTGTGGTGATGGGCGTCATCTGTATTGGAATTGCTCTTTTCCAGACCTTTTCCATCCAGATGGGTCAAAACATGGACAAGAACAAATTTAACGTGCCCACCATTGTAGTGGAGGATGCCCAGGGCAAGAGGCGTTCATCCATCGATGGCTCAGAGCCCATCAAGACATCGCTGCAGATCACCTATCTGATCAGTGGAATAGTCTTCATTTATGACTTTCTGACTGGATTCCCCATATTGGTGAGTGTTTGCTTTCATTTAAGAGAACATGATTGTACATGATTTTAGTGCAGTCTTTAGTGGGGTTTCAGTGGATTTTGGTGGAGAGTAAGTGGTGTTTATCTTTGCATAGGAATATGAGTTGGGGAGTTGCCTTGCAGTGTTGGGGAAAGTTACTTTTAAAAGTTATGCATTACAATATTGAGTTACTCTGTAAAAAAATAACTAATTGCATTACTTAGTTACTTTTTATGAAATGTAATGCATAACGTTACTTTTACGTTACTTTTTCTCATCTGGGCTGGGCTTACTTGTATGTTTGTGATATAAAAAAGTTATATTTTTGGCATATGTAAAAGCCCTTTCACACCGAAAGTGAAATGAATAAGCCTCAGGCTGAAGGAAATGCAAAGTCAATTATTAACATATTTAATTATTACAGGTTTGTGTCATATTATGAGTTTGCATTTCAGTTTTTAATTTTGAGGAATACTAAATCTGTTTTTGTTCAAGTGAGATGAGTAAATGCGTGTTCACATTTAGTCTAGAACTACAGTAAGCATCATGTTCACACAGTGAACACAATGGCTCTGCACTTACTCCTGATTTTTCTCAGCACGGCCACAGGAGAGGTGTCAGTCAATAAATAGGGGAAAAAAAGTAACTCAGATATTTCACTGTAAATTAAAAAGTAATGCATTACTTTACTAGTTACATGAAAAAAGTAATCAGATTGCCTTGATTGACCTGTGAATGATATTGACTTTTTGAGGACTATCGATGAAGAGAGTGCTTTTATTATAATGATCTGACATCATATGTTTCATTAAAAAAAAAAAAAAAACTCACTGCAATCTGTTACAAATTCAGTTATAAAGGCCTGTTTTTTGAAGAAGAATTAAGTTCTTACCCATATTCTACATTTATACACTTTATGAAACTTTTCCATATACATATACATATGTATCAGGTTTTTCACTGGTTTTGCAGACATGACAGAATAGGTACAGTAAATTGACAATGAACATATAAACAACAGCAGAAGTGTGGTTTACTTTTTGATGGTTTGTTGTGATGTGTTCAGATTGTAGAGCTTTCGTTTAAAAACACATAGACTTGTTTGGTATCTAAATGTCTCTGGGTTTTCTATGCATTCATGCTCTTGTCAGCCAGTAATTGTACTGAAGAGTTTGATTGGATGCACAGTTTTTGGTGACAACAATGTTAAAAGACCTGGTTTTCCCCTCTCTTCTTATTTTACTTTCTTGCATTTTATTTGGATTTAGCATTGTTTTCCCCTGATGTCCTATCAGTATGCTATGGTTATCTTCCATGTGTGACAATTATCTGAAGCCTTCTCAGGAACCCAGGGATACATACGTAACTGATATGTTGCAATTCATAGCTTCACTTGATGTTACATCTGTTGTTGATGATATGGGAAGACTATACCACATTGCCATACTTTAAGTGACTGCCAGTTTATCATGAAGTGAACATATACACAGATAGATAAAGGAACATGAATTGACACCTGTTCAGAGTCAAATCTGTGTCCAGATTATAAAATCTGATAAAAGTGTTGGAAAGGAACATCCTGCCACCACACAAATGTCCTCCAAAGATGCAACCTTAGGTAAATGCCTGAGAAGAAGCATCATTCCTATTGACCAAAACTTTCACCAGACAGAAAACAAAATCCATACAGCTTGGGCTCATTGATATAGCCTGTAAATCTGGTGATTTACATCCCTTAAGAAGGGTGGCACCCTCTTAAGGGATGTAAACGCCAACAGCAAGACTGTCTTGAGAGTCAGAATTCTATCTGAAGCTGATTCAAGTGGTTCAAAAGCTGGCTTGGTAAACCTTTTAGCAGTATAGATAAGTCATAAGAAGGAACACAAGCAGGTCGTAAAGTTCTCAGGCATCTCATCCCACACATGAAACAAGAAACAAGTGAATGCCTCCATTATGGATTTTTGAAAATTACCTTTCATGCAGTGTTTAACACAGCTCTAAGTGAATGAAATCATCCTGCAGTTTTAAATCTGAAAGTGCACCATGTATAAAGTTATTGCCTCTCAAAAGAAAGAGTCGACTCTGAATCATTGAAACGAGTCGTTTTTAAAACGAATCCCAAGCCGTTTCATGTTGACGTCAAAATGAAATATTAGCATATTGCCCGCCCACTTGTTGCGCGCGCAGACCTGGGAAAACTTGGATTTTCGCGTTGGTCTGAATGAAAATGCAAATTCATTCTTTGCCACTAGGTGCCGCTTTTGGAGCATTAAAAGCTCACAAACACTGCTTTAAATGAAATCGACCAATCAAAGGAGGGGTTTGGAAAAATGAATCGTTGAACGAATCGTTTGGGAGTCGTTGAGCAAATAAGGTAAAAATAAATCCATATTATAAGAAAATGAAAGTGTTTTTTGACCTTGCATATGCATGTCAACCTGTTGTTGGGGACTCCCAAAACCAAAATATGAACCTTTCATAACCCATAATAGGAGCACTTTAAGCCTTTATGTGTGTAGTTTGTATGTTCTTCTTGTGTTGGAATGGGTTTGCTATGCTTTTCATCCGTCTAGTCTTTGTATTGTTCTGTGATCTGTAGTAATTTTCATGCATGAAATCCAGCCATTTCACCAGCAGCTGTCACTCTCTCCCACATTATAATTAGGATTCTTCATTTTCACATATTTATTTCCCCCACCAACATCAGTTTGTATAGCCTAGTCATTCAAGATCAGTGTTCTGTGTGAAGGAACTCTAGGTTTCCCAAACATTTATAGACAATACATTCCCTGTTGCTGTTCTCCTCATAGGCCTTTTCAAACAAAACCCTACCCAGCCACAATAATTCAGGTGCTGCTCTTAAACAAATAAATAAAAATTTTACCCATTTTCATACATTAAATCCATTGAATCTAAAATCTTTAAATAGCCATCTGAATATCAGCATGTATCGTGCATTTTATGTAGGAGGATCAGTTTTTTTTTGGATATTACCAGTAATGTGGTTTCTGTATGCGTAGAATCAATAGTTACTTTAAACCTTGCTGCTAGACATAAACTGGTGACAAGATACATCTTACAGAAAGCTTTTACCTCAGTTCTGTTTGCAAAGAAGACATTTTAGTCTGTTTTAAAGTGCAATGAGGAAAGTTAAATATGTCCTTCTGCACAGTTGATATTGGCAGAAAATCCAGTTGTAAACTACTGGTGGAAGAATATACTGTATGTAGAAAACCATTCAAAGTCCATTGGAGAGGTCACTAAACTGTGCCCTACAGTATCTTGGTTATTGAATAGGGGTGTAATGATATATCATACCTTGCACAAAAATATGACGCTATGCATCATTCATGTGAAAAATTAATTGTGATATAGAATTAATCATGATGTAGAGTTTTATCCATGACTCAGCTTACTATATTTATAGTTAATGTCTGAGAATAGTTTATAGTTAATATTTAAAACTGTGATTAATCAAAACTGATATTCTGAACGGCATATGTGGAGTGCAGCTCCTTCAGTCTGATGAAGTAGTGAAAGCACAAATATCAATTAAATCTCTATATTGTATTTTTTTTTGATGCATCAGTTGTGCATCCTTCATATATATCAAACTTAAGAGGTTGATGCATGATGGTTGCCTTGTGCATTGAGGCCAAGTCGAAGCCTATTCAATTCTGATGTAATAGCCTACCAAATTTAGCATTTTAATCAACAATATTTTTTAAACTGTTTGCCATGTGTTTTAGACGTAGTAATAATAATAATAATAATAATAATAATAATGATAATAATTCTTATTATTTTATTATCTTGGTGTGAAATGTGCCCTGGGAATCTGTTTGTGAGATTCACCCAGCTACACACTGTAAAAAAAATCTGTAAAAATAGAGTCCGATATACTGTATTAATATGAAGGATTTTTCCGTATTTATTTTTTTGCAGGTGTTTTGCCTGTATTTTTAATTTTGCACTTCACTGCGTTGTATTTTTCTGTTCACGTCATCGCGCTGTACATTTTCAGTCTTTATTATTATTATTATTATTATTATTATTATTATAGTGTAGCAGGGGTTTTGTCAAAATAGGGTTAGGGTTAGGGTTTGGGTTACGAATTAGGGTTATAGATACATTGTTTATGTTCAATCTTCTATTCAAGTATTTATGCAGCATATTAATCAAGGCAATAGGATACCCTTGTAAAAAAGTACACTTTCCTATATCCATCAAGAGTACTTACAGTGGAAATAATACGCTTTAAAAGAATAGTGCAAACGTAGTGTTTTCAGACACTTAACTGCACTGTATGTACAATAAATGAAAATATAGGTTAAACTTTATTTTAAGGTGTCATTGTTACAGTGTAATTATACATTTAAGTACTGAGTAATATTAATTAACATGTACTTACTATATGGTTAGGATTAGGGTTTGGCTTAGGGTTACTTGCATGTAATTGTTATTTGTTATTTTAATTGTAAGTACATGTAACCTGTGTAACAAGGACACCTTAAAATAGTGTTACCAATTTTTTTTATAATTAAAATGTATATTAAATGCAGTTAGTTGAACTTAAGTGTCCTTTGTGTATTTGTAATTACACAGTTGTAATAACTATGAAGCTGAATCTTACCCCGTCTTACCCTATCACGTTATGTCACTGTACATGTATGTAGATAAAGTTGGATATATTTATAGTATTGCAAGTTGGAGTTAACAATACATTATTAATACTACATTATTAATTATTAATACATTTTAATACTGTAAAGCTGCTTTGACACAATCTGTATTGTAAAAAGCGCTATATAAATAATGGTGGCTTGACTTGTCTTGACATTATACGGTGACAGGAAATCTGTATTGTTTGAAAGGTATGAAATCTGTATGATTTTGTTCAGTTTATAGTAATCAAGTGTAATGATGAGCCTAATTATGTACTGTATGTAGGTGAATAAAACTATAACATATACTATATATATAACTATAGTATATAATTATAATTATTTATAGGTGTCAATTTATAACAATATGGTGTAGTGACAAGCATACTTCCTTTTTGATGATGTATATCACTGCCATTGCATTTATTATAAAAGGAAATGTATGTGTTTTTGAATTTGAATTTGCTTTTTAACATGTACATAATTGCAGTGCTTCATTGTAGGTGGTGAGCTTTGCCAGCCTGAAATTTGACCGCTCCTACAGCTGGATGGTCCTGTGTGTCCTCTGGTGCTCCATAGCACAGTCAATCCTGCTCCCCATGTTCCTGTGGGCTTGTGACCGCTACAGAGCAGACGTCAAGATGGTCTGGGAGAAATGTGTGGCCATCATGTCCAATGATGAAGTGGACGAAGGTAAGGACCTCTGAGCTTCCTTTAGCATGTTCCAAGGAGAAAGCAATGCTATGTTCAAAATAACATAGTATTGTATTACTTACATCCTGCTACACCAGTGTTTATTTTAAAAGAATCTATAGGACATTACACAGTATACAGCAATAAATATCTGTAAATTCTAATATTAAATTGTTGTCACATAACTTTGGGTTATTACTAGTTTGAAAAAAAATTTAAAATTACAGAGAAGGTGCATTGCAGCAGCTGAGCTTTATTTTGGTGACAAATAGTAGATTGTCCTGCTGTCACGTGCATAGGGTAAATGATCTTAAAGATGCACAGTATGTATAGTGCATACAAAATTTCTTTCAAGTAGCATGTGTAGTGTGATAGTATTTGTTTAGTGGTATTCATACACAGCCTCAGATGTTAGAGAGGGAGCGGAAATACAGAAAAGTAAAGAAAGATTAATCCTTCAGGTTTTTTATTTTATTTTATTATTTTATTGGCAGCACTTTACAATAAGGTTCTATTTGTTAACATTAGTTAACATAAACTAACAATGAAAAATACTTCTAAATAATTTATTGATCTTACTTAATGTTGATTAATGTTGAAAAGTTGTATCTGTTATTTAATGGACCTGAGCTAACATGGACTAACAATGAACAGCTGTATTTTTGTTAGCTAACATTAAAAAAAAATTAATAAATATTATAACAAATGTATTTCTTGTTGTTATTTAATGTTAATTAATGGATTAAATATAGTTAACAAATGGAACCTTATTGTAAAGTGTTATCATTTTATTTCTATTTTATTGGGTAACACTTTATTTCAAGGTGTCCTTTTTACACGTTACATGTACTTACTATTATAATAACAATAAATTATACATAATTACATTCAAGTAACCCTAAACCAAACCCTAATCCTAACCCTAACCATATAGTATAGTAAGTACATGTAGTTAATTAATATTACTCAGTACTTAAATGTATAATTACACTGTAACAAGGACACCTTAAAATAAAGTGTAACCTTTTATTGTTATTAATTATTAAGTAATTTGTTTGTTTGTTTTTGGTCTTAAGAATTAGATAGATACATACATACATATTTATTTATTTATTTATCTATCTATCACAATCATTACTGCTGTGTTTGGGGGGGGGGAGGACTTGAATCTACTAGGTCAACCAATGATGACTACAGTCATTGGATTTATCATGTGACCTACATTTTGAGATGGATGGATATTATTTTCATCAAAGTGTCTCAATATATTTTGACTTACACTCAAGAAGAAATATATAACTGGAATACGTGCTAAGATGCCTTTGGAGTGAACTCCACTGCAGATGTTTGGCTGCAGAGTTGCTTAAGTATCACAGAGTGTCACAGAGTTGCATGATGTCACTACTCCTTGGACATGTGACCAAAGGGCCCCTGCAGGTTTGCAGGACCACAGGCCAAAATACCATAGTTACTACAGGCTTTGTTACTACAATAATACTCTGTATTAGCCACCACTGTCATCAAAAAATAATTAAAAAGCTTCTTATACACTTTCAAGGAGATTTCATATTAAATTACTGTGATTTTACAGCAATAACAATGGGACTTTGGCAGAAACAATGGTATTTTGGTTGCAATATATAGTTACATTGTCATTTTTATGGGTAATATTAAAACATGTAAAAACAAATGTAAAAATATAAAAACAAGAGGTTATCTGGATAAAAAATGACTAGAGGTCACATGATAATTATATGATTAATATGCTTCATCACAAACTATTAGTGAACTGAGGCTGTCAGTATGTATTGATGAATGTAGGTGTTAAGTGTGTGACTTTGCTGTCAGCTGTATTTCATTACCCCTCCTGCTATTTGGCACGTTCCCATTTCTAAGTTTGCAATCATAAGGAATATGCGCAAGAAATGGATTCTGTGATCTTAATTTTACCAGTGCTCTGCTTCTTTCCAGATGGTTTGCCTTGTGTAACACAACTCAGTTGTATGTATAAGGGTTGCTTCTTGTACTTGTGTCTCACTTAAATGCATGCTAAGCTGCCTGTGCTAATAGCTAATCTCATCTGTCATCCCACTGTGTGCCCCCATTTTGCCTTAAGATCAGCATTTCACTTTGCCCTACAACTGATTTTAAAGTAAAAAAAATAAAATAGTTTATACCCCTCAAACAATCTTTTGCCCCAAAACATATTTTAGGGAATATGTTTAAACAACAGTTTGCTCTAGCTGCAATCTATAGCACTTATTCATTAGTAAACAGTGACAGTCAGTCGTGATTTTCAGTATGAAACACTTCAGTGGATCCTAATGATTTCACATGAAGCAATTTTTTACAACCTCAAATTCTAACGCGGACACGGAAAATCTATAAAAGGGAATTGTTTTTCTTCTTTTTTTACCTATTCGTCTGTCTGTCTGTCTGTGTATTTGGAACACACTGATTTTTAATCCTGATACATATATATGCTTTCTGCATTTGCAGAAAACAGCCAGGATGGAGGCATTCATCCGGACTTAATATTTGACAGACCGTTTGACTATAGCTCTGCTGGTGATATCATGACGGTAGACCGTATTGCCAAGTACGAATTCTCAACTTTAGAAAGGGGGGGCCCCCAGGGTTATCCATTGAGGGAGCTTCAGGAAGATAAAATGCACTATTTGCAGGTATATTTCAATTGATTTTGTTTTTTAAATTGATCTTTTCTTTATTTTTAACTAAAATGTGCATGCTGCAATGGCCCTCCACCTCAGTAAAACTTATAGTCACTATATTATTGTCAACACTTTTACTGGAATCAATTTACATTCCTGTTGTGTGACCTATTGGATATTTTAATGTCAAAAATTTGAAATTGGAGACTTTTGTTTTGTGTGAAAATTTTTTGGAAGATATGATCTAACAAACACTTTTGTTTCTTCACCCCAGTGGTATCTTGGTATTTTTTATGCAGATTTTTCTACTGTTGCTGGGCTCATGTGACGACTGCCACTGATGCCTTTTCAGTTTATACTTTAAAGTTAAAAGCTTGAAGTTACTGCAAATTTAAATAAATAAAAATTAAATAAATAAAAATTAAATAAAAACATGCTCAGTATGTCTGACTAATCATGTTGTAAAAATTCCCTTACTATGACTTTGACATTAATTTAGTTGTATATTAGTTGTATAGGCACAGTTGATGTATGACCTTGTAGGAGTTTATACTTTCATGGCACAATCCAAATTTAGATTGATCTTTTGAATGTAAAAAGAATAAAGAAAATTAAAAATCAATGCAATTATTTGAACCATTTCCACAAGGAAATAGTATTATAAAGGCTTACAGGGTAACAAAGAATTCATATTATAGGTGGCTAGTAAGTTTTAGAGCTGTGCAATGCTTCACTTCAAACTTTTAACCTTTTTACATTCAAATGATTACTTCACATACTGCCCATAAGCGCTCACATGTAACCTCCACATGTAACTTTCATTGACCTTTTACATATCATCCATTTTTCTCTGTGTGTAAATAATTAACCAGCTATTAAAATTATGCCTGTCTGGAATGAAAACTTGGACTTGGAGGTTAAATGTGGAGAATATGCCATAAATGTGTATGCCAAACACTTCCTAAAGCTCTGTTAGGCAATCTGCAGTGCTTGACTGCTTTTCATTGCTGATTTTATTGCTATATACATTGCACGAAACAACTTTTGAAGTTCTCTTCAAAGTTTATTAAACTACCATTAACATTGTGTGTGTTAGAATTGTTTCAAAGACATTTGGCAAAAAACAAAACAAAAAAAAAAACACTGATGCGTATTGATAAAGAACTCAAAGCTGATGTGTCTGCTTTAGAAGATTATTCACTTTTAAAGTACTATTTCTATAGAAGCAATGTTCTTTTTCAATTTCACCAGTGTTTTGCATCATCATCATCGAGTATTGGAATGCCATAATAATTGGGAAATACAAGCTGGTATTGTTTTTGCTGTTAAGCCATTCAGGCTTATAGAACATTAAAGGCTGCCAAACAATAATATTTAACACTGTCTAACAGCTGTGAAGAATCTTTATATGCGACAAAACAATGTTTTATCAATGGGCAGTATATTTAAAGCAAAATGACAAGCTTTTATAAAATAGACATATCATTTAAAGCAGCTGAGTAACAAGGTTTAAAAAAGGCCAAATCGTAAAAAGTATTAACTTAAGTCCTGCAATTAAGCTTGTGCATTAGTTAATCTAATTAAATAGATAAGATCATCCATATTTGTTTTTAAAGAAATCTAACTACCCAGCCGTTACAAAAACTGAATGCCATTGCTTTAATGATGCTTTGCTTCCCTCTACTGGCCAAAGAATAGTACACCTACCAATCAGTCCTCATAACGCACATAGGGCTTCTTTGTAAACGTCTCATTCCTTCATTAATCAATACAGTTGCTTTCATGCTAGGCTTGTGCTGTATGCTTTGGATAGTGTACTTAAAGTTCTTTTAAATACTGAAAACTCATTTTATGTCTTTCCTGTGTAGTTCTCAGAACAATGTGGAATGTGAGTATCTGTTTGTAGAATGAGTGATTTTAAACTAAACGAAATATTAACTTCATTTGATCCCCATTAAAAGGTAGATATATGAATGTTTAAAGTGCAAACAGGCCTGTGTTGCCATTATAGTTCACAAAATTCCATTGATTCTGTCATTATAAGAGATGCAAAAGCTTTGAGGTCCTTAGAGTTTGAGTCGGGATTTTGCTTTTAGAAATGTCCTGGTTCATTCGTCTGTGTGTTACTCCAGGTGCCCCCTACAAGAAGATACTCCCACGACGAAACCGACATGTGGACCACCGGTCAGATCCCGTCTTACCTGCATCGCTGGGGCTCCACAGAGGACATCATTGGCATCCCGCAATACAGCTCACCACGCCACGAGAGACGTCGGAGCAGCCCGGGGTCCTACCACGATGAGAGCCACCCACACCGCAAAAGGAGGCGATCCGAGGACATGCATTCGCTCAAGCAGATTCCACGAGTCGAGCGTTATGAGGACGATTTCAAGTGCTTTAGCCGTGACGAAGTGATTAACTTCATTGACGAGACGCCACTGGCCAGTCCAATGAGGAGCCCGCGGCGAGCCTCCGCGATCTCTCTGGTTCCAGAGACCTTCGAGCAGCACGTTGTTTTGTTGCCGCATTTCCCGCTCACGCACTTTGAGCGCGAGCCTCAAGCGTTGAGACGCTGCTCTGAGCACGGCAAAGGAGCCACGCTAGGCGAGATCCCTCAGGATCCAAAAAGAAAGGCGAAGGACGGGAACTACGGCAGGAGCATCGGCGGCGAAGGCTCAGCCATCAAGGCATGCCCTGAGCACAAGCGTGCATCAGATCTTGTTCCGTTGGGACAGGGTGCAAGGACAGGGGATCAGTCTTCTTCAAGTATTAGGACAGGACAGGTAGATGCATCTGCTTGGGTGGACCAGAAGCACCTGCCTAAAGGGGAAAGCAAAGAAAGCACAAATAGTTTTATAAGCTCACAATCTGCATCGTCAGGCTACATGACATCCATAGGATCCACGAACTAAGCAACCGTTTTATGAGTATTTTAAAGTAGTTCCTGATATGCTTATTAGTATTAAAGCTTTGACTAAGTGGAATGTTTTTGTTAACTAGGAACTGGGATTTTTCAGATGGGATGGATTTGAAATGGCATAAGGACATCATCATTGCTTTTTTTTATGTGTTGCTGATACTAGACTGGATTATGTGGTCAGTGGGCTTCCACGTCGAGGGAAGCTGAGCAGCAAATAACACTTACAGTTCGAAATGAGCACTAGGCCTTCTGCTCATACTCATGAACATTTTACTGAGGCCCATGACAGTTTTCAGCTTTTACGTTTCAATGAGTATTTAGTATTCTGGTCAAAATACTGCCTTTCTTGACTAAGGAATTAGGGGCCGTTCCATTACTTTGTGTAGATTTACGTATAATATATATATAATTATTTTTTTTTCTTTTCCCCTAAAGTAGGACTGGGAGTTCAAAAATACTTTTAAAATTTCCAACATATTTTCATGATTAAGTATTTCTTTGATGCTTAAAAAGTCTAATATTAGCCAAACAAATTATATATTTCTTTATTTTTTGGCCAAATTGCCCTTGTCTCATAGCATAGAGGGATGAGGTAGGAATATAGAGGGATGGGGGGATTGAAATTTGACAAAACAGCTTGTTTTGGAGATTTCTTAGTTATTTTATTCCCTTCATTTAATAAAAAATCAAAGGTCAACTTGGTTGTGGAAAAGGTTAGCAGTATTTTTTAAGTAAGTTATATAGCATTTCTTTACAACACTTTAGCTCACAGAGCTTTTAAATCTTTAGATGTGTTTTTGTTGTTTCTGGTGGTGTGGCATGTTTTTAATATTTTTTTAAGTAAACGGAAAAGATATTTTGTTATATCATTTGAATTCGTATTTTTGAAGCACAAGGTTCTCTTTGTAGATCCAGAAATGTTTGCCAATAGGTGAAAATGTTTCTTTTCACAGATATGTTTTAAATGAGTTTGTGTTAAGTGCTTTGTGATGAGTGAAAATGTATATCTGATGCATTGTTATTCTCATGATTACAGTCTTATTTGTCTGGTAGCCCGTAACAAAGTATGATATGAAAAGTGTCACTATTTAAAAACACCCATAGCCTGCAGTCAACATGCACTTTTTACAAAATAAGTGACAATCTTTTGTCATGTGGAGAACAGGACCTTTTGAATGCTGGTGCAATTTGATTTGTTATAGTAGACATAACCACTGAATCAGAATTGGATATTTGATGTATTATTTTATGTTGTAAATGACCAGATTTTCTACACGTATCCCAAGACGTCAGCTTTTTAAATGATTTGTTCTTGTTCGTTTATATATATATATATATATATATATATATATATATATATATATATATATATATATATATATATATATATATATATAAAGAAAATCTATGCTTGCTGCCAGCATGCACTTTTGTACATTTCATACAGCCAGATATTGGTGTTGAAATATAAAATGGTGCTTGATACCTAGGCAGCTTCACATGGGATTCACTCAGACATTCTTTATATTTCATGTGGGAACCTGCAGATTGCCCCTTAGTCTAATATACATTAAAGGCATCAACTAGAGTCTTCCTCCATACTCTGGATGGTTGTACAAGGTTTTTTTTCCCTTAAATTTTTTCTCATTGGCCTTTGAAGACAGTCATGTTTTACATCGTAGTTGAGATGGCTTTAAAATGAATGTGTAAAAAGATTTGGTACCTGACGGAATATACATTAAGATCAACCTGGAATGGCCTAAGCCTTGTTTTATATACACACTTACATTTTACATATTTCACATTTATCTAGAATAATATGTAGCACTGAAACATAAGCCACTTTGATACACAAATTTGAGCCTACATTCATGGTGAGAATGATCACTATTGCATTAGCACAGTGGGTATTATGAATCATTTAATTATGAATGCAACAAGACCTGTTCAGTTTCAAACAAGCTTCTATGTTAAAATGTAATTTAATGAAGCTTTAAAATGACTTCTGAGGTTACAAGGATTGTGTTGTGTCGATGCACTCATGAAAATGCACTGAGTGTTAAAATCTCTTAATTGAACAGATTTAAACATTTGTATCTCTGCCTATAACAAAGTGTTTTTGATTACTGTTTTGTTGTTCAGATCATCTCTCTCTTTCAGTTCAGTTCAGTTCAATTCAGTTCAAATGAGCATGACTGTGCTTAATGGTATGAATGTGTACAGTAGCACATTTTTGCCAAACATTAAGCAATGAACATATTACACACACACACACACACACAAACTCACAAAATGATATAATAAACCCTATATATATATATATATATATATATATATATATACACACACACACAGTCATGGCCAAAAATATTGGCACCCTTGGTAAATATGATCAAAGAAGGCTGTGAAAATTAATCTGCATTGTTAATCCTTTTGATCTTTTATTCAAAAAATTCACAAAAATCTAACCTTTCATTGGATAACAAGAATTTAAAATGGGGGGAAATATCAGTATGAAATAAATGTTTTTTCTCTAATACACATTGGCCACAATTAACGGCACTCTTTTATTCAATACTTTTTGAAACCTCCATTTGCCAGTTTAACAGCTCTAAATTTTCTCCTATAATGCCTGATGAGGTTAGAGAACACCTGACAAGAGATCAGAGACCATTCCTTCATCCAGAATCACTCCAGATCCTTTAGATTCCCAGCTCCATGTTGGTGCTTCTTCTCTTCAGTTCACCCCACTCATTTTCTATAGGGTTCAGGTCAGAGGACTGGAATTGCAGAAGCTTGGTTTTGTGCTCAGTGACCCATTTTTGTGTTGTTTTTGAGGTTTGTGTTTGGATTATTGTACGGTTGGAAGATCCAAACATGGCCCATTATAAGATTTCTAACAGAGTCAGTCCCTTATTGATTTTTTATCTGTTGGTATTTGATAGAATCCATGATGCCATGTGTCTAAACAAGATGTCCAGGACCTCCAGCAGAAATATAGGCCCACAACATCAAAAATACAGCAGTATATTTCATTGTACACATGGGGTACTTTTTATCCCTGTGTTCACCAAACCCATATTGAGTGTTTGCCGCTAAAAAGCTCATTTTTTAGTTTCATCTGACCATAGAAGCCAGTCCCATTTGAAGTTCCAGTCGTGTCTGATAACTGAATATGCTGGAGTTTGTTTTTGGATGAGCTAAGAGAATTTTTCTTGAAACCCTCCCAAACAACTTGTAGGTGCTGTTTGACATTTTTTTTTTTTTTTAAAGGTTTTCTGACCGCGAGACTCAACTATTTTCTGCAATTCTCCATCTGTGGTCCTTGGAGAGTCTTTAGCCACTCAAACTCTCCTTCTCACCGTGCATTAGGACGATATAGACACACGTCCTCTTCCAGGCAGTTTCATAACATTTTCTGTTGATTGGAAATTCTTAATTATTGCCCTGATGGTGGAAATGGGAATTTTCACTGCTCTAGCTCTTTTCTTAAAGCCACTTCACTAATTTATGAAGCTCAATTATCTTTTGCTGCACATCAGAAATACATTCTTTGGTTTTTCTCATTGTGATGGATGATTAAGGGAATTTGGGCTTTGTTTTCCCTCCTATTTATATTTCTGTGAAACAGTAAGCCATGGCTGGATAATTTCATGTTCATAATCACCCTGGAGTGCTCAAAATTGTGAATATGAATGGGAATATACTTCAGAGATATTTTACGCATAAGAATTTCTAGGGGTACCAATAATTGTCTCCAACGTGTATTAGAGAAAAATATTTATTTCATAATGATATTTCCCCCATTTTAAATTCTTATTATCCAATAAAAGGTTAGATTTTTGTGAATTTTTTAAATAAAAGATCAAAAGGATTAACAATGCAGATTAATTTTCACAGCCTTCTTTGATCATATTTACCAAGGGTGCCGATATTTTTAGCCATGACTATATATATATCAAAGAAAGATTGGGTTCAGCTTCTGTCCCTAATGGCATTGCTCTGTGAGCTGGACACATTCTTCCTTTTCTCCCAAGAGTTTGTCTAAGTGATTCACTCACTGGAAATCAGGTAGAAAATCAAGCTATTTGAGTAAAGTAATTGTCTCTAATGGTCTTATTTGCTGCACTGTGTGAAGAAATGCAATCAGTGTGCTGCATCACTGTGCTCTCTGGCTCTTTTGTCTGCCAATCTCTATGAACAGACTGTTCTAATTTACGCAATTCTTCATCAGCAGCTAATTTTTTTATTATACATTATTTGATCATCTTTGAAATTGATTAGGTGCCAATTTATGATTAACAATGGTTTACTTATGATATAATAAGCTCTATTAATCAAATTGTCCATAAGCTGCAATCGTAAAGCATGATTAGAAATTTTGTTTCCCCGAGTGTAAAAACATTTTTTTCAAAACAGTTCACCATCAAGTAGCATGTTGTAGATGCAATCTTATATAGATCATGTCTAGTTCACACATTTTACTCCAGTGAATAATGTTTTTTAGATATATATATTTTTTATTTTAGGTTCATATTTTAAAATCATTTACAATATATTACATATTACAATATATTATTATATATAGAGTATAATATATTATACTGTAAACTAATCAATGATTAAAACAGGTTCATCCTCCAATGTCCTGCTGAGGCTGGGATGCTGTCATGCAAGATGAAATAAACTGAATAATTTCAGTGATGAAAGGTGAGTTACTTTATTATTTTCAAGTGGATTTCTTTGCTACAACACACACACATGTACAAATGGTTTTGTGTTCATTATCTTTTGTTTTTATAGTTAGATCAGCGGTGTATCCGTGTTGACTGATTAGGAGATACATAAAGTGCAAATACTTCTGTGAAAATCTCCATTCCAAGTCCTGAATCATTTTTCTGATTTTGTCTTTCGTCCCCTGTCTCTCTTGAATATTCTTTCTGTTGGAAACAACTGTTTAACCCCACCACAAATTATGATGACTACATAACAGAAAAGTTGAGAATTTGTAAGTATTGTACAGGTTTTCATTTTCATATGAATTAGTACAATCTGACAAAAAATTTACAGTTTGTAGATAATTAAGATGCACACCAAACCTAACCCTCAGGGTGCCTGTTGACTTCAAAAACCATATCT